>JAOTAX010000004.1:32423366-32434721 GCA_025629825.1 Erythroxylum guanchezii
GACCTGGTGAAGATCCTAACTGTTTTCACATCCGTAGACTTTTCAAGCAACTACTTTGAAGGGCCAATTCCAGAAGTCATAGGACAATTTGAAGGGCTTCTTGTCCTTAACTTGTCACATAATGCTCTCAATGGATCAATTCCGTCCACCTTGGGTAACTTGTCACAGCTTGAATCGCTGGACCTGTCGGATAACAACCTGGCAGGAGCCATTCCTCAGCAGCTCGCAGGTTTAACATTCCTTTCGTTCCTAAATCTCTCCTACAACAAACTGGTCGGCATGATACCAACAAGCACTCAACTCCAGTCATTTTTGCCAAGTTGTTTTGAAGGCAATGCCGGTCTATGTGGACCTCCCTTGTCAGAAATTAGCAGAGACGATGAACATGAGGCCACCGATTTTAGCTCTGAAACTGACTCTGTAAATGTTTCCATTCTGAGTATCGAAATGGGATACATTTTCGGGTTGGTAGTGATCATTGGTCCGCTTGTATATTGCAAGAGATGTAGGCTATGGTATTACAGAAAAGTCGATCACTATCTCTTCAGAATCTTCCCTCGGCTTGAAGAAGCAAATAGAAGAACTCGTGGACGAAGAAACTAGGTAAATCTGACCAGACTGCAAGTACTGTCACAACGCTTTGATTATCTTTATGTTCTTCGTTGTCTATATCTATTTTCTAGCAACTTTTCAGACACAGAATTCAGATTAACCTGAATCTTGTACTTATGTTTGTTTTAAAGAAATTAGAAACTGTATTATACGGGTACAGGAAACTGCAATTTAGGGGAAGCATCAGAAGAACAGCTAACTAATTTACAGAATATAAAGGCTAATTTTCAAGTATACATTAGAATTTTTAATATGTGAAGAAAAAATTGAGCTTGGATCAATCATGGTTAAAATGACTAGAATTGATAATTTAGATAATTGTCCTTTACCATTTATAAACTTTTTAATATTTTTATGTTTAATCAATATAAGATACTTTAACACTCCTGCTCAAATGCAACTGAGAATGGATATTCGCTTGAAAGTGAAGCAATAGTTATCAGACCGAAACTCATGGATTGAATATTTAGATAGATAACTAGAAAATTAATGATCTGGATCAAACCTGTTTTGAGTATCATATTAGAATTTTAAATATGACTAGAATGTAGGGTCATTAATAAGAATTGAATTTGAATCAATAATTACTAAAATGATTAGAACTAATCATTTAGATAGTTATTGCCTATTATTTATAAACTCTTTAACGTTTTCATATTTAGTCGATATGAAATATTTTATCGGTGTAATTATAGCTTAAATCATTATCACTAATATGTTATTTGTGTAGTAATAATAGTGCCAAATTGCAAGTGCTCACTAATAAAATATAGAACGATTTCAATGTAACGTGTGAGGCACTGAGGCTGATTGATTGTTGCGTTATAAAGGAATTGGTTGAGAATGAGGTAAAAGAAAATACATTAGATATGGTTTAGTTATATTTCTATTTTTTATGTAGTTTTTAGTTTTAGTTTTTCGTTTTTGACTTTTGTGATTGATATTAATGTGGTTTTATTTTTATTATTGAGGACAATAATATATCAGATAAAAATTAAAGATAAATTATATTTAATTATTTTAATTTATAATATAAAATTTATTAATAAAATTTATTTTATTTTATTAAAATAAACAATTTAAAAATTAAATGTTATTTTAAATATATTTTATTTATTAAATTAAATTTTATGCGAGATTTATATATTTTAAAGATATTTTAATTTAATTATATCTATTTGAGCGCAGAAATTGAGTGGCCTAAAATTTAAATGAATTTAATTTAATTATATTTGTAATTTTAATAGTGTAGTTTTCTTCAATTTTTGAATTTTAAAACAATCTTAAGCTAATTTGAAATTTAAAATTTAAAACAAAAACTCAACCTTAACCCCAGAGTTGATCAATTCAAGCCCAACTTGATGGTTTTAGGTCAAGTCGGATCAACTTTGCCAACCCTAATTATATATTTTGATCATGCAAAATAATGTGAGACTATTAATAAAATGTAATAACTTGTAATGGATCAACGTGGGACACTTCAGAAAAATCTTTGGGATGCAGAGGCCCGTTGGGTAAAAGAGGGATCGAATCTTCTGTTCCGATTATAGTGTTTTTATCATGTTCTATTAAATCGTGTTTATATATTTATGTGGAGTTCACATAAATATATGAATAAATTTTAATAAAATGTGATTATAACAAACTAATTGGAACAGATGATTTAATAAAATTTTAATAAAATGTAACCTTTTTCGTTCCTTTGACTTTGTTGTCATACGTGAAAAAATCAATTTACCTTTTTTATATTACTTATTATAGTTTTTAATTAATTCGAGTTAATTAAATTTCAGTTTTAATTTAAAATTTAAAATTAATCGAATTTTAATTAATTTTAATTTTGGAAAACACATGACCATAAGTCGTTTTTTCACAAGTTTTCCAACGCATGTCGTCTAGAAGAACGAACTCGAAAGGCATAGTGTGAATGATTGAACGGAAAAGTGCAGCCAAGACATCTTCAGTCAAGGCATAGTGTGAATGACAGAACGGAAAAGTGCAGCCAAGACATCTCCCGTCAACTACGTTCCCAAGTTACACGTCACAGACACTTATGTTCAACTTCAGTTTACCAAAGTAGGAGTTTACCAATATTTAATGCGATATCAATTTTAATTTATTTCGCTGATGAGATGAACTTTATAATTAAATTTATTTGATTCTAAATAAGCGTTTTTAGTTACAGATTCAAATATAATAAAACAAAATTTGAGCTAACATATACAGAACACAAGACTTTCTGCTTTATAAAATCTGAGGAGGGTCTTAGGATATATTGATATACTTAACTTTTCCTTTGTATTTTTATAAAAAAGTTGTTTTCGTTACTTAAACCTTTAACCTTACGATTACAAAGAAGCAATTTTAAAATAAAATTTAAGTATGAACTAAAAAATCGACAAGTTTATTAAAAATTAATTATTTTAAAAAACCTTTTATTAGGAAAGATCGTACTATTTTAAATTTGAGTATTGAGCTAACTTTAATTCGAATTCTATATAAAACTTAAATCTAATTCATTAACTTTTAATCTAATAAGACTGAACTAATGTCATTATTACTCATAACTTGGATATTTGAATTTTAATTGAATTTTTCTTATCTTAGTTGTAGTGGTATAGTCTCTTTTAACAAACTTGAACGATGGAGAGAATACTTGGATTTGATTTGATAACTGATTAGAAGTAGGCCCTCTTATACACAATTCAACTTTTTTATATCGGAGAAACATATTGCCTTTAGAAGCTAAAGCAGCGGATCTAATTCAAGAGGGAGAATGAAAAGGTAATTTTAGAGGACTTTCACGTTTGCAAGAGTACTTACCATGTCTAGGGGATTCTAAACTATCTGACTTTATCTGCTGGTCCCTTGCACCAACTTCTCGATCAGCTTAACCAGAATCATGACGTGGAATGCTCCACCCTTTGCACATCTCTTGAACCATATTATGGTGGTTTTACTTTCATTAAGCCTATCAATAAATCATCTCTTATACAATGGACTTCAGTTGAAGAAAATGTGATCCATATACAAGCAGGTGATTTAAGCCGAAAGCATTATCTCATATTGTTGGATTAGATCCAAAAATCTTTAAAGAAAAGCTTGATGTTCCTCATGGGTTGTTAAGAATAGTAAAATATCATTGATATAGATTAAGGCACTATTAAAAATAGGCTCATAAATTTTTGTAATGGGCTTTTGAAATATTGATAGAGCAACTTTGAGTCCGAAGGGAAGGTTTACCAATATTTCTTGCCGTAAAATATTTATGAAAGAATTCGTTGAACCCCAAAGTCTCTTTTATTACCTAGTTAATCCTAAAAAATATGCTTTGGACCAAATGTAGATGGTTCAACCCTTCTGATACCATTTGTGCTCTTTGCCACTATGTTTATGAAAACAGAAACCATATGTTTTTTGCTTATAATTATTCTAAAGCTATTAGGAACCAGATCCTCCATCTATTGGAAGTAATATACCCTTCTTATGAATGGGAGGCCATGTTGAGTTGGGTCAAAAGTCATTCTAAACTTGAGAAGAAGAACACTTTCCTAATTAAAGTTGTTTTCACTACTACTATATATAAGAGAGAGAGAGAGAGAGAGAGAGGAACTAAAGGTTGTAAAAGCAAGTCGAGAAGGATAAATATAAATTAGCTGACAACATTTTTACTTGATTAGATCTGCATTATTGGTCAGGAAAGCTCAAAACCAGTTAACCCCTCATATGCATTCGAGATGGCACTTGTGGCTTGTGTTTTGCTTGAGGTTACCTTGTAAATTTTGTTTCTGCTATGCTTTGATTTGATGGCTTCGAAATGACATTTCTATGTAGTAACAGAACAAGTCTTTCGTGAACTTGCTAAAATCAAACCATCAAACTGGAGGAAACGGTTCAAGGTGTTGACTTTACATAGAATTTTATTACACATCATATTCAACTACGTGTCCAAAATTTTCAAGCTTCATTTACTTCATCCACATTTTCAAAACATGTGAAGCTTAGAATTTTTCTACATCGTTGAAAATTTTAGTTGTTAATTTTCAAATTCATATTAAATAAACCGTTAAATATATGAAATAACTTCTAAATTACGTAATTTTAATAAATTGTTTAATCATACTATATTTATATACATTATCATCATTAACACTTAGTTGAAGTCTCGCTATAGCATGGGGTTTGGAACTTTATTTATGTACATATTTACTTAAATTAATTTTACATAAAACAATTAAATATCAAAAGAAAGGCAATTAATAAAATTTAGCAACCACTTTTAAATTGTTTTTTCTCAAAATGTAGCTCGGCAAATACTATATACTAAATTAATAATCAAAATTTAGTATATAGTTATATTCAAAATTTAATGATAGAAATGTGACATTCTTAATAGTGAAATGCAAATTTTAAAATATTTTAAAGAAAAATATATTAAAATAGAATTAATTAATTAATTATATTTCAAAGTAATTTTATTAATATTGATTGTCACATAAAATGAATTTTTTATTTCAGGTAATATGTAAAGATTAAATAAAGTAAAATTTTAGAGAAATATAATAATTTATTTATCATTTTTTTGTGTATATACTAACTAAATTAACATTTACATTCTATTTATAATAAATTGAAAGTTTGTTTACATTTATTTAATATTTTATTTTTAATTAGTAATATAAATTAAATAAAATTTAGAATTTTAAATATAACTTATTGTAAACATATTTAAACTAAATCATAAGTGAATATTTCAAAGTTAAAACTCTAACTCTACTAAATTACTTGGTAGACTTAAGAATGGGGTCAAGTTCAAATGGGACGCCTTTTTTCAAAAATGTGTACAAGTTAGTCAGCCATGACTAGCAAAGTAACACTTTCTTCAAGGGGTCAATTTTCTAAAAGATTTAAATAACTTATAATAATTAATATTGGCATTAAATTTAAATATTAGTAAAAATATATTAACTTATATTATTAGTTTTAAAATCAGTTTATTTAAAATATAAAAAGTAAACATACTCAATTTACAAGACTTTTCATTTTGTGAGGATCTAAATAAGGTTATATTATATGTAACATTTCTTTTGTGTTTTTACGAGACGCTTGTTTATGTTACTTAAACCTATGACTTTATGATCACAGGAACATCTTCATCGGTTGCTCAAGGGTCACTCTCAATTTATTTAAATTATATGAATATTACTTTAATAATATTTAAAAGTTTAAATGCAAATAACATATTTAGACAACGACCAGCTCAATCATCTTCAAAGTTACATTATTGCTAGTGCTTTTCATGATTGAAAGGCATAGATGGCTTCTCAATTATTACGTTTTTATCAAAATTTAATTTTAATTGTAATATGTTAGTAATTATTTTATATCACAAACATCAATTTGATTGAATTAATAAATATAAATATTAATTAATATTAATATTTTGTTTACTTTTTTTTAAGAAAATAATTAAAATGGATTTTCAACGTGTTTAAACTTTAAAGAGTTGAAATTAGAGCTAAATTTAGATTATAATAACAATTTAAAAAAATAATATGTACTTTCTATCAATTATTATTAGATTATATCAAACAAGCTGTTCGTGAGATGACTCAAAGCAAAAGTACCAAAACCCAAACGACTAAGAAGTCCAATCCAACGGTAAGTTAGTCCACATTAAAGAAGATGGGTCCCAATGGAGATATAAGTCTTTTGTGATGTGAATCAGTTCTTGACCAAGTCAGTTGTTGTCTATTCTGCTAAATAATGTCTTTTAACGTTTTATTTGGTATAATACAAAAACTGCTACCAAATTAATTTATAATAACCAAAATTTTCTATAATGTTAGATTCAAAGATTGAGTTGGGTAGAAAATTTCAAGTCATATTTGTTGTACTTATTAATACTTGGATTAAATTTTGTAATTAAGATGAGTTAAATCAATAGATTTTAAATATATTTTTATATTTAAATATTTTTAAACATAAAAATGTTTCTACAAACAGTTATTATGTCAAAAAAATTATTTTAATGTTAATTTTAAAAATATAAAATTATTAAAAATTAAAAATAAGTTTTATGCTCATTAACTACTATATTTTTCATTTTAGTTTATAACATTAATTTAAATAATTATTTTTTGTTTTGAACATAGGCAAATAGGTTTTAATTTATTTAATTTTGACTGATTGATTGAAGTAAATTGAAACGTAAGCATAAATTATTACGAGAATATTCAAAGAAATATTAAGATATAATACTCATGTCTTTATAAATCTTTTTTTAAGTCATGGCCTCATAAATTATTTTACACATAAACAGTTAATACTAAATAGTTAATTTTACTAAATATCTTTAAATAAATAACTAATATTATCTACTGGTCAAATCAGCTATATTAATTCGTTGTCAGCTAATTCCTAATAGAATCAACTAATAGTTAATGTAATTCACTAATTGCCAATTATGATCGTAATTTATCATTTATATTGTTAATTAACTGATTTACAAAATATAAAAGCTAATTTTCAAGCATAATTATAGCCTAATCATTTAATTTTATTTTTAAATAAAAACAAAACCTATTAGTTGTTATTGTCAACGTAATTATATTTTTATTACTGATTATAATTAAAAAAAATAAAAAAAAAACGTCATTTTCTTGAAAATTTTGAAATTTAGAATGGTCTGAATCTAACTCAAAATCTATTTTTTTAGCAAAAATTAGATCCGAACCCAAAGTCCGATCAATTCACATTGAACTAGTTGATTTCGAATTAGGCCGGGCAAATTTTGTCAACCCTGATTATAGTAGCCAGATACAAATTTTTTATTATGTAGAGTAACGTGAGACTATTAGAAAAATGTACTAACCTATATTGGATCCTTACGTCATGGGACATTTCAGAGCTGCAGAATATTTGCTAAAAGTACATTTTGAACTTTAATGTTTATAACAGAATATAAAAGAATATTGGCTAAGTTGTTGTCGGTCATTTAGGACCTGTCATAAACATTTTGAAAACATTATAATTTAATTTAAATGCTTCTTAACCTTAAACTTTAATTTATATTCTACTTTAAACGTTGAGTTTTAAAATGAACTTTTTACCAAAAATTCTTTGGGTTGCGGAGGCCCAACTGGGTAAAAGATGATTCCTCACATTTCTTTAACATTACTCTCATTTTCTTTGGTGAAAAAATCTAGTTACTTTTTCTATATTATTTATTACAGTTTTAATTAACATTTTCAAAATTAGACTAGAAATTAAACTTATAAGATAAAAAGTTTAGAGTCTAAAAGATTGAATTGATATTAAGCTATTGTAAAATTAACTAAAGATTAAATAAAATTAAAATTTTAAAATATGATTTAAAGAGATTTTTTATATCTATAAAAAAATTTGAAGTTTAATTAAAAAATTGTTAAATAAAATTTAATGAACTTATTTTAGTTTATAAGAAATTATTAATTTATAAAAATTGATTGATTAATTAATTAATCGATTTTTAATAATAAAAAGTTATTAAAAAATAAAAAAGTTAAAAGTCAAATTAAAAAATTGGTCTGTTTAAAATTTTTACAATTAAACCGATTGAATTTTTTAATAATTGTTTTTAATAATTAATTAATTAGATTTTGGTTTTAATTCAAATTTAAAAATCAATCTAATTCCAACTAATTTTAAATTTAGGAAACACTTGGCCATAAGGTTGTTTCCACACAAGTTTTCCAACGCATGTCGTCCGGAAGAACGAACTTCAAGGGCAAAGCGTGTATGATAGAACGGAAAACTGCAGCCAAGGCATTTCTATAGTCAACTACGTTCCCAAGTTACACGTCAACTCCAGTTTACTAAAGTAGAAGTTTACCGATATTGAATATCTGAACGAGATTTAATAAAATAAAATTAGAACCGAATAATTGAAATAAAATAAAATTAGGACCAAATTAAAAAGAACAGCGTGCTTCAACCTGAATTAGATAGGTTGTTGTACAAACGTGTAGAGAGGAAAACCACTGCTGTGCTGGGTCCCACATTTTTTGCTGATCCCACATGCATTAATATATTCTACCCAACTAGTTTTTCAAAAAATAGGTGGTTATTATTTAGCCGATTGATTTTTGTTCATAAAGATTTTAAATACAAATAGGATAAAAAAGTAGACTAGTTTATATTTATTTCAGTTTAACCAATCAGTTCAGTCCAATTTTAAAATTATTAGTAATTATAATTTTAATTAATGTTACAAAAATTAGACCAAAAGTTAAATTAGTAAGATAAAAAATTTAAAAAAAATTTAAAAAATTATATCGGTATTAAGTTGTTATAAAACCGACTAAAAATTGAATAAAACTAATGAATTTGAAATATAATTTAAAGATATTTTTTTATCCATCGAAAATTTTGAAATTTAAATAAAAATTAATTGATTGATGATTGATTTTTACATAAAACTTTTTAAAATAATTTGAACCAAAAAATAAAAATCAAACTAAAAAGTTGACCTATTCAAAATTTTTGTAGCTAAATCGAATGGATTTTTTAATTATTGCTTTTAATAATGACAAAGTAGTTCCAATTAGTTAGATTTTAGTCTTAATTCAAAATTTAAATTTAATCTAATTCCGACTAATTATAATTTTAGGATACATGTTGCCATATTTTTTTATCAAGTTGTTTAGTTTATTTAATAAAAAAAAAGAGATGATTAATTAATAAATTGTGAAAATTTTAACAATAAAAGTTATTAAAATAAATTGAATCAAAAAGTTGAATTTAAAAACTAAAATGTAATTTTGATCGGGTCAAAATTATTATCTTTGAATTGGTTGAATTAATTTAAATTTTTAATTATTAATTACATTTGTGAAATACAATAAATTAATTTTTTAATAAATTAATATATAAACAGTCGAATTTTAAATAATACATTAAAATAGGACACTTGAGATTTTTCTGAGAAATTATCTTCACTTCAGCGGAGTGAAACGACTCGAGAATTGACTCTCAACTCTCAAGTCTACTCTTAAGTTGGAATGGTTGCAGTATAGGACCTAACACCAATTCTGAAATGATAACACCTTTGTTGAGGCTCAAACTAGTGTTGTAGAGAAAATTTTCCGATGACAAGAACAGTTTTTGTTTGGCTTTTCTCAGTGCTCCTGATCACTGTGGATACGGATGCAGTTTCAGGTCAGTACCTGAGGGATCAGCAATCCTTGTTGTTGAAGTTACATGTCAGCCTCAAGATCCATGCAAGTGAATTTACAAAATTGGCGAGCTGGAATATGAGCGAAGAGCTGCAGTTGGGCCGGTGTAAGCTGCGATGAAGCAGGTCATGTCACTGGCCTTGACTTGAGCAATGAATTAATTTCCGGTGGAATTGAGAACTCCTCTGGGCTGTTCAGCCTTAGTTATCTCAGGATCCTGGACTTGTCTTGGAACTACTTCAACACAACTCTACCTGCCGGGTTAGCTAACCTGACAGAACTTATTCATCTGAACTTGTCAAATGCGGGCTTTGTGAACCAAATCCCCATTGAGATTTCGAAGATGACATCTTTGGTTACTCTTGATCTGTCTTCCCTATACTTCCCTGGAGTTTTTTTAATGGGTATACATTCTACCCATATTAAAAATTCTAATATATACTTGAAAATTAGCTTTTATATTTTGTAAATTAGTTAGCTGTTCTTCTGATGCTTCCCCTAAATTGCAGTTTCCTGTACCTGTATAATACAGTTTCTAATTTCTTTAAAACAAACATAAAGTACAAGATTCAGGTTAACCTGAATTCTCTGTCTGAAAAGTTGCTAGAAAATAGATATAGGCAACGAAGAACATAAAGATAATCAAAGCTGTAATAGGTTGTGACAGTACTTGCAGTCTGGTCAGATTTACCCAGTTTCTTCGTCCACGAACTCTCTGACCTCTTCTTCCACGAGTTCTTCTATTTGCTTCTTCAAGCCGAGGGAAGATTCTGAAGAGATAGTAATCGACTTTTCTGTAATACCATAGCCTACAGCTCTTGCAATATACAGGCGGACCAATGATCACTACCAACCCGAAAATGTATCCCATTGTGATACTTAGAATGGTACCATTTACAGAGTCAGTTTCAGAGCTCAAATGGATGTCCTCATGTTCATCGTCTCTGCAACTTTCAGACAAGGGAGGTCCACATAAACCGGCATTGCCTTCAAAAGAAGTTGGCAAAAATGACTGGAGTTGAGTGCTTGTTGGTATCATGCCGATCAGTTTGTTGCAAGAGAGATTTAGGAACGAAAGGAATGTTAAACCCGCAAGCTGCTGAGGAATGGCTCCTGTCAGGTTGTTAAACGACAGGTCCAGCGATTCAAGCTGTGACAAGTTACCAAAGGTGGACGGAATTGATCCATTGAAAGCATTATGTGACAAGTTAAGCACATGAAGCCCTTCGAATTGTCCTATGACTTCTGGAATTGGCCCTTCAAAGTGGTTGCTTGAAAAGTCTACGGATGTGAAAACAGTTGGGATCTTCACCAGGTCCATCTGAAGGCCTTTGCTGGTGACTGTTACTGAATCTTGATAATTCAACTGATTTATCAAAAAGGGATTGAAATTGAGGTGATCATCAGTGTCATTCACATTTCCTTTCATTGCCTCCCAAGTAGTTAAGAAATTGTATGGTAATATGCCACCAAAATTGTTGAAAGCTAGATCGACAATCTGAAGCTTTGTCCAAGATGTGTTCATATT
>JAOTAX010000004.1:32438586-32448594 GCA_025629825.1 Erythroxylum guanchezii
GAAATACAAAATGCATCTTTCTCTTCACTGAATACCTTAGATTTGCAAAGCAACAAATTGGAAGGGCCAGTTCCTCAGTCAATCTTCGATATTAAGGGACTTAGTGTCCTCTTACTTTCGTCCAACAAGTTAAATGGCACCATAAAGCTTGATCACATTTGGAAGCTTGGGAATCTCACTACACTTGATCTTTCGTACAACAACTTGACAGTTGATGCAAAATCTAGCAACTCTACCAGATCTTCTTCACCCCAGTTTAGTTACTTAAAACTTGCTTCTTGTAATTTTAGAGTCTTTCCTGACCTAGGAAACCAATCAAAAATGGTCCATCTAGACCTTTCAGATAACCAAATCAATGGGTCAGTTCCTCATTGGCTATGGAAAGTTGGTAATGGGTCTCTCATCCATCTGAATCTTTCAAAAAATCTACTAACAAACCTAGAACAGCCGTATTCTATTCCTAGCCTCAGTGTTCTGGACCTGCATTTGAACCAACTCCATGGGAAGATTCCACCTCCTCCACCATCTGCTGCATACATTGATTACTCAAGCAACAAATTCAATTCCGACATACCACAACAAGTTGATCTCAGTTCTGCAATTTTCTTCTCCGCCTCAAACAATAGTCTCACAGGTGCTGTCCCCAAGTCAATATGCAATGCTACTTTTCTTCAAGTTCTTGACTTGTCCAATAACAAGTTGAATGGCACAATACCAGAGTGCTTAATTGAGACGAGCAATACACTGCGTGTTCTGAATTTAAGAAGAAACAACTTCAGCGGCAGTATTCCCAATAGATTCCAAGATAGTTGTGGATTAAGGACTCTGGATCTAAGCAGCAATCGACTAGTGGGAAAGATTCCAGGATCTGTGGCCAACTGTACAGTTTTAGAAGTTTTAGACATTGGGAACAACCAGATAAATGATGTCTTCCCTTGTCTATTGAAAAGCATATCCAGTTTGCGTGTCCTTGTTCTGCGGAATAACACATTTTTCGGTAACATAAGTTGTGAAAAAACGAACACATCCTGGCCAAAGCTTCAGATTGTCGATCTAGCTTTCAACAAGTTCAATGGCATACTGCCAAATGAATGCTTAAGTACTTGGGAGGCAATGAAAGGAAATGCGAATGACACTCATGATCACCTCAATTTCAAGCCCTTTTTGCTAAATCAGCTGTATTATCAAGATTCAGTAACAGTTACCAGCAAAGGCCTCCAGATGGACCTGGTGAAGATCCTAACTGTTTTCACATCCGTAGACTTGTCAAGCAACTACTTTGAAGGGCCAATTCCAGAAGTCATAGGACAATTCAAAGGCCTTTATGTCCTAAACTTTTCCCATAATGCTCTCATTGGATCAATTCCATCCTCCTTGGGCAACTTGACACAGCTTGAATCGCTGGACCTGTCGGTTAACAACCTAAATGGAACTATTCCTCAGCAGCTTGCGGGTTTAACATTCCTTTCGTTCCTGAACCTCTCTTTCAACAAACTGGGTGGCAAGATACCAACAAGCACTCAACTCCAGTCATTTTTGCCGACTTCTTTTGAAGACAATGCCGGTCTATGCGGACCTCCTATGCCAGATTGCCAAAATTCCAACGTCCCAAGACTTGCAGATCCTGTCTACAAAAAAGACGAGTTCAATTGGCGATTCATACTCATTGGAGTTGGTTTTGGGCTAGGATCTGGACTAGTCCTTGCACCTTCCGTGTTCTGTAAATCAGTAAACAAATGGTACAATGATCGCATAGACAAAATTCTTTTGATGATTTTTCCCATGCTGGGATTGGTTTATTACACAAGAAATGATTGGAGGATTGAACCTGAGAATGATTCTGAAGAAGACACCACAGAGTTTGACGAAGTTGAGTACGGCGAAGAAGCTGAATCGGAAAGGAGGTACTGCGTGTTCTGTTCGAAGCTTGACATCACGATAAAACAGGCAATTCATGACCCCAAATGCATTTGCTATCCTTCACCGCCAATGTCTTCCCTCTGTTCTTACTCGTCTTCACCATTAACATCATGAGAAAAGCTCGATCCAAAGCTCTCCTTGCGATTTTTCACTTCTTTTTTCTCTCGACCCTTTTCTTGTTAAACATTTTTCTTGTATGTAATCTGCATAATTATATATATGTAATACAGAAATCATCAATAGCCCTGAATTGGGGTGATGAGATAAGAACAGAACTTGCCGTTTTCGTTGGGTAATTTCGTCGAACAGGTTGACGCACATTACCACTTGAAAGTAATCACTTCTCATCTTATACAAGAGACCCACACGATTTTGGCCCATTCTTCTATCCTTGTAATGGGCAATCAATGGACTCCGTTAATGGAGGCACAAAGCATGAACTTTGCTTGTCTTGCTAATGCAAGCTCAAAGCCTGATTTATTAATCAATCAACTTATGAATGTATTGTTCTATAAAGAATTACATGTACGAATCTTTGAATAATAAAGTAATTGTCACAATCACAACGACGAATAATATCAATTATGACTTGAAAATACTTAATTTCTTATTAATATATTTTATAAATTTGAATGAATATAAAAAAAATCAGATTGATGATATTGAATTATACTAGCTCTTTATAGATATAATTTATGCATACATATAGGACTTACCTAGTGCAGAATACTCGGTTAACATGATTTGTAGACTATTGCGTCAATCTGGAGGTTTATCCGGTGCGTATTCAAAGGGTAGTGACTGTTGGTTCCTCTGTTTCAAAAAACAAAGTAATAATAATAATTTATGTTGTTGTATTTGTATTATTATAGGTATTTATTGTAATATTGATACTTCTAAAAATACGTAATAATTATTAATTACATATTTTAAAAATTGTAAATAAACAAATATTTTATTCAATTTTGTTATTTGCTTCAAAATTGAGGAAATAATAATAAAGCGTTCTGTTCTTAAATTTATTCATACTGTATTGTTGTAGGAAAATTAATTTATTGTTTATATATTTTATAAAATTGAATTAATTCAAGTAAATTGTAAATTTTAATTTAATTTAATTTGGGAATTGAATAAATTTATATTCAAAAGTTTTAGTATTATTTAATTTGTCAATTTTAAATTTATATATTTTATTTAAAAATTAAACTAAACATTATTTGGTTTGTTGAATTTAAATTTATATATCTATATATTAAAATTAACCAATTATTTTAGTAAATTTATAATTAAATCATTATCACTTTTTTGAATATTTTTTAGATTAAATCTATATTTTACAAGTCAGGCTAATTTTTTTAATATTGTTTAATTTTATTTTTATAATTAAATAAATTTACATTTCTTAATTACATTAAATTGTAAATTTAAAGTTAAAATTAATTAAATTAAACCTTTTTTTCCACCTCTAGCTTCAGTCAAACCTTTAAACTCCAGTACATCATCAAGCTTTTTCATTTTTAAGATCCCACAGCATCAAGATTGATCGAACTCTTTTATCAAAAAAAAAATGATCGAACTCTTCCTGGAAAATTTCAACCAGCTATACATAAAAATAGCTGAACCAAAACTATGCTTCGATCATGGGTTGATTGAAAAAGTATGTTTCTGTTCGACAGGGATGATCTCAAACTGAGCTAACTCCAATTATTGGCTATGACATTGACTTGATTTAATGCAAGTCTCTGCATAGAAATTGCTTATATATTCAACTAACAAGTTGAACTTAATAGTACAGACTCGATAGATTCTTACGTACTTAGAGGATCTTCATTGGACAAGATTACATTAATCAGGAAGGAGAGGCCACTCTGACACAGCGGAAGAGGAAGGTTACTATTAGCTAATTGTTCATATATACATCAAAACCCATATCCTCTTCGTGTAGGAAGCAAGGATCAGGGAGAGGTTGTGGAATCGATTGCTTCACTTCAGGCGGTAGGTTGGTGTCGAAGTACGGCGGTTGCGGTGGCGGAGGAAGAGGGTCAGGAAAGTTGATGGATGGGTCGTCATCTACGGAGTTCATCATAGCTTGGTGGAGTAGTATCTGAGTCTTCAAAAACTTGACATAGTTAATGGCTTCCTCTAACATGGACACTGTATCCATCTTAGTCCCACCAGGAACTAAACTCTGCAAGATCTTGAACCTGTCGCTGATACGATGCCTCCGTTCTCTGGCAGCCACACTTTGAGGATCAGTTGATAACTTCACACCATTGTTGCTGCTTCTCTTGCTGCCACCACCACCACCACCACTCTTCTTCTTCTTATCTTTTCCATTACAGGGCTTTGAAGAAGAAGCTGAAGAGGTAGGGTTTGTAGTAGCAGGAAAGTAGTCCATTTCCAGGAAACTCCTCCCTCTCGTAAAAACACCTAGTGTTGAACATTCTAGGGGCGGGATATATATATAGAGAGAGAGAAAGAGATTATAGGTATTTTATATATTTATTTTTATGTGGGCCATTAAGTAATTATTTATCTGTAATTAATTGAAATCATTTTGAATGGTAAAAATATATTTTTTATTTTTAATTATTTTAATAAAATTAATAAAAAATTAAATTTGTTGTAAAATTATATATATTTGGTGCAATTAAAAAAATTATAAAACATAACAAAGAGAATTGTGTAATAATATTTTAAAAGAATAAGAGATAATTTTCATGTAGTATATTTTGCCCTTTTTTTTTGTTAAATCTAATTTAAATAATATCTTATAATATATATTGCTTTTATAGTTTAATTAATAAAAATAAAAACCTTGTTATTTATTTAATTTTTGCTACAAAATTAAGAGTAAACACATTCTTTTAAGCAATGATTAAAAGACCCAACCAATTCAATCGTAAAAATTTTGAACCGTCTAACAATCAGTTTTTAAATTTTCGACTTTAATTGCTCCTGTATTTAAAAATCAATTAATTTATTAATTAATTAGTCAATTTTTATAAATTAATAAGTTCTTATCAACTAAAATAAAACAAATAGTTTTTATTTATCAGTCTCTTTTTTAATTAAACTTCAAATTCTTGTACAATTTTTTATGTTCATATTTTAAATTCTTTAATTTTCTCTTATCATCTGGTATTGATGCTTTTCTAAAGATAAAAAGATGATATATTTCGTTATATTTTAGTTTTAAATATTTTTTAAAAGTCAAGTTATAGTTTATTTTTAATTTATTTATGTATTTATTGTTATTGTATTTACATAATGATTCAGCGAGCCAGTTGTACTTATTTACTCTTTAATTTACATCACTTTTTTATTGTCACATCTGTATGTGGGTCTACCGAAAATAGTCTTTCTACTATGTAGGGGTAAAGTTGCGTACTATCAAAATTTTCAAATCCCGCTTTATTACAAAACTTCGGACTGGATTATGATGATGATGACGATAATGATTTTAAATTATTTAATTTTATTTAATCTTTAACTGATTTTGTGGCGTTTTAATATCGGTTGAACTTTTTAAACTTTAAATCTCTTGTCTTATCGGTTTAATTTTTGTACCAATTTTTAAAACATTAGAGTAAACAAAAATTTGTTAGAATAAAATTAATCTAATTTATTATTCTAAAACTTCCCCAAAAAAAAAAGAAGAAGAAGAAGAAAGAATAGGGTCTCCTTAACTTGAAAAGTTCAATTTGAAGGGAAATACTTAACCATATGTCGTCATAAGGAGTCATGAGGTGATATCATACATAGATACATATATATCTTTAGCGCAGGATACGGGTGTCTGTAAAATAGGGCCTAGGCCAACGCGACGCAACGAGAAAAGAACGACACGAGCTTTGCTTCCTTGTTTGCTTTGCTTTCCCTTCTTTTTAGTCACTTTGTTTGTTTCAAACTTTAGCACATAAATCCACCAGAAAATGTGACCCCCCAGCACCTCCATAAATTAAGCTATCCTTCTGCTCAGTCTCAGTCTCAGACTCTTTGGAATATTAAAAAAGAAGATAGATTTTGAGACATAGGAGGGGTCCCACTGCCTCTGAAATCCAGGAGGTTGGAGATTGTTTTCAAGTCTTTTTATGAACTTTAAGAGATTAGTTAGCTTTTATTTTTAGTAGTGCTTTGTACGATGTTTTCCCCTAAAGTTTTTATGTAACCCATGTAAGCTTTTTTGGTAATTTTATGTATTTTTTAACAATTCAGATATAGGAAGAATATGAAAAAAAATGAAAAATACCATTTCTTAATTTTTGATTAGGTATAATTTGTTCTTTTTGCTCCACATAAAAAGTTTAATATGTCCAATCTGATGAAGTCGACTAGATCAATCCTTATTTTATAAGTATAACACGTTCTTCTTATATTATCTTTAAGTTATATGAATTCATTTTCGGATTAATGACCTTTGTTGGATTAATGTCACGAGTTACAAAGAAATTGCAAATTAAATTATTTTAGATTTGAAGTTTGTAAAAAATATATATAATTAATATTATAAAATTTAAACCTATTATTTACATTTAAGCATACATTTTAAAATTTAAATTTATTAGTACAAGACAAGCTTGTTGCATATATTAGATATATTCTCCTAATTGTAATGTTCTAATCAAAAACTTCATTTTCCATATATTTTGTACTTAAAATGAAGCACTTTGGTATAAATTCATGTGTGTTGAAAATTTATTAAATTTATACATGTAACATACAAAACATATGTCTCAATTATTAAATTGATATTTCTATTATTTGTAATATTAATGATCAATGTTTTCAAAATTAGACCTGAAGTTAAACCGGTAAGATAAGAAGTTTAAGGTTTAATTAAATAAAAATTTAAAATTTAATTAAAAATAATACTATTAAATAAAAATTAATTAATTTACAAAAAATGATCAATTAATTAATAAAATAAAAATTTTTAATAATAAAAATTATTAAACTAAATCAAATTTAAAAATTAAAAATTGCATTAAAAGATTAACTGATTTTTACTATTAAATTGACGGGATGGATTTAATTTTTAAAATATTGCTAATGATTATTAATTATTGTTTTTTTTTAGTTGCCCACGAGGTGTTTTAGGCGGGTCTTAAATATGGGAAGGCACCTTTAAGCTATCCACACCCAGACTAATCCCCGTTCGAGTTGGGTAGGTTCCTTGCAGGAGGCAAAGTTTTGGCCCTAAGTTTTAAACGGCTGCATACATGAGGGGAGTTCGAACCCGCGACCTCACTTAAGTCAGGAGAACCTCTTACTAACTCACCTGCACCATGAAATTTATTTATTTATTTTTTTGTTCTATTTATAAAACCGGGAAAGTGAAAAAATAGTGGGGAGGACAAAGAGGCAAGGAAATAACAGGAGCACATGTGAATGTTCCAGCTTTCACGTTGGGAGTGGGTAGAACCCTAATTATTTTTACTTGCTGAAATCAAATTGGCCTGGGCCTGCCTTTACCTGTCCACTCAGAAAATCTAACTCTCCTCTCTTTTGTCAACCCACATCAGTCAACACTACTTCCAATTGATGTATATGTGACACTGGACAGTACATTATTGCTCTCCCACCTTTAACATCAAAGTTATAATAATAAATAATAAATAATAACTGAAATTTTGTTAAACTATATTTAAATAATTACCAAATATTAAAATATTAGTAATTTTTAAATATTGATTTATATATATTTTTATAGTTTATATTAGTAATTTAAAAATTATTTTTTTTATTAAAATTAACAAAAGAAATTAGCACTTTGTAATTATTTCCTCGGAAAAAGAAGACTTCATTAGTCATTACAGCTTTTGACTTGAAGAGATTACTATCATGAAAAGAAGACAAAAAAGAAATCTGTAACAAGTGAAACTATGATGTTGGGATGGGAGTTGGTGGGGGGTTTTGGAAAAATGGGGATTTCAGACGTAAAGGTTCAGGTCAGGTCCCCACGAGTTGGGGGTGGAAACATAGGTAGGATACTGTTCATGGATGGTGTTCTTCTTCTTTTTTCTGTTCTGTTGTTACAGAGAGGCAGACATGGCGTGGACTGGTGGTTTGTTAACTCCTTTTGGTGAATGAACGTTAACTGTTTGTTGCAGTTTTTTGAGTAACAGGAAACAGTACCAAACAATCTGTGTGTTTTGTTTTGCTTCCTTCTTCCCACATTCGATGATGTCATAAATACGCAAAATGTCGGATTCTAAGTCGAGTTCCATTCAGGAATAGAAAATTATTATCGAGAAGAAGCAAAATCTACCCTTTTTTGAATGCATATAATAATTTCATTTATGATGATTTATTTAAGAAATTAGTAAATTATATTTACACGGTACATTCAATTAATTAAATTTAGTTCAAAATAATAACCGGTTAAGTTGGACCGGTCGGTGAATTCTTCTTACTCTTAAATCAATTAACTTTTTAGATATAAGTCCGTTTGAACTCGAGTTAAACGATTTGACTTCGCTTTAGTCATTCAAAATAATATTATTTTAGTATAATAATTCTTAAATTGACTTTTCAAATTTGACCCTAATTCGATATCTATTCAATTTGATATTGAAATATTAATTTTAGACCAAGTGACCAAGTCAAACCGAGCTTGATGATTTTATTCCTAATCAATTATAATTGAAATGTTTATAGATGAATTGTAATGTCGACTTTTAACCTAAAAAGAATAGAAAACATCACTATTTGTGTTGATAAAAAGAATAGGAAACATCATTATTTATATTGAAAGACCTAACTCACTTTTAAAAGTTAAATTCAGAATGGAAGTTTGCGTACTATTATAAATGATTGAATGAACTTACATTTGTACGATGGGAGATTCTTGACAAGCCCCTCTCAGCCTAAAGTAGGGTTGGACATCTGCTGGATATATTGGGCAAAAGAATAGAACCGGACACCCCTCAAATTATTGGGACAAACGAGCTTTGATACCATGTTGAAAAGCCTAACTCACTCATAAAAACTAACTTGAGATGGGAGATTTACATAATATTATAAATAATTGAATGTAATCATATTTGTTCGATATAGGATTTTTGACAATTTGGTCCACCCTAAAGGGATTATAAATTGGTTATTAAGACAATTAAAAATAGGTGTCACTTAACATTTTTTAAAAAAGTGTTATTAAAAAAAGCTAAATGTAAAATTATTCAAATTGATTGAATTAAATAGATAAAATCATTTAGTTAAAATTTGGTATTAAATATATAATTTTAAAAAAATTCAGCTACAATTTTTAATACATCAAAGTTTGATTTTCAAAATTTTTTAAAAAATTTGAATTCCATTTTTTAGTAATTATCTAAATTAATTTTAAAAATTTTGAATTTCATTTTTAGTAATTATCTAAATTAATTCTACCACTCAATTTAGATTTATTTAAAATTTTAATACATTTTATTTAATTCATATTAAAAAGAATAATAACTATAATTTGTTTATAAAAGAATAACTCACTTATCGATTGATGCTATAGCTATGTCAGTTCATGGTGTTAGAAGCTCGGGCTCGGCTCCATTATAAAGAATCTGACCGAAGGCCCGCAACGAACAGAACTATAATCTCTGGCCGAATTAAATGACCGAGTTTTGCAGGGGTTTATTGCAGGGGACACCAACCTGAACTCATCCGCCATTCTTATGACCTTGAAGCTTCTTGGATTTGCTAAAAGGGACATTGTCTAACTATATTATAAGGAAGGCGTTTGCGAGATGTATGGGTCGTGTACAGGTGGCCAAAGAAGCTTCTTGTTGTATACAGAAGCAGAAAGGAAAAGACTCATCTGGAGACACGTTGAACAACACGTGGTGCATGTCAAGAGTGTTCTAGTCCTACATGCCCTGTATATTACGAGCTCAGATCACCTGTCCAAGAAATCCCTGTCCACCTCTATCCAATTAACAAACGACGTCGTTTGTTACAAAAATTTACAGCCCTTATCTGTCAGAGGTCAGGCGCTGTGGGTCCCACCCACTGGAGCCGTGTTTGCGCCGCTGAAGTGAGCCTCCACCCACTTTCTTCAGCTACGTTAAAAATAAATTTTTATTTGTAACGTAA
>JAOTAX010000004.1:32458206-32468974 GCA_025629825.1 Erythroxylum guanchezii
TATTATTATTATTATTATTATTATTATTATTATTATTATTATTATATAATTTGTATTTATTATTATTCAAATTATATGTTACAATTTATTCAAATTAATCATTATTATGTCTAATTATTATTAACATTATATTATTATTATTATTATTATTTGTTGTCAAGTGCAAGGCTAGGTCCAAGAGGGGGAGCTTCTTCACGTGCGGCAGTCCCCCAAAGTGCAGCCTCCTTCGTGTGTGCGACCTCCACGCCGGTGACAGCAGCAACAGGGGATGTCGGCGGGGCATTCACCGCTGCAGGGACAGGCGGCGCTACAACAGTCGGCGATAAAGCAGGCCAGGCGCCGGGGGGAAGGGTTGCTGGCGTCCCCTTCCCCAGATCCGACGATGAAGGGCGTCGGAAAATCGCAGTTCCAACCCCTTCTCCGGTGGCGCATCCTCGAGCTGCTCCTCCTTCGGCATGTGGGCGGTAAGTTGGCTGTGGTTGTGGGTTGAGAATAGGGTGGTCGGTGAAGAAAATGCAGGAGATGGTGCAGTGGAGGACGGTGGATGGGTTGAAATTTCAGGGCTGATTTGGACAGGTTGCTGAAGTCGGTTGCCGGAGCTAGTTGTGGGCTTGCTCCCAAAAAGGGTTGCGTTTGCTAGAGTCGTGTAGGGCAAATGAGTAAAGAGCAGATGGTTAAGTCGCGGAGACAGGGACATGTTGTCCCTGTCCTCTTTTTTGGGAGGGACAGGAATTCATGTCCCTGTCTTCCGGAAACAGGGGACATAAATCTGGAGACACAAAGCAAAAGCTTACGGGGCAGGATTTTTTGGTCCTGTCTACTGTCCCCGTCTTCGGGGACACTATCCAAACACAGGGTTATTACTCTCTCGGTACATGTGACAATAATAAACAGCAGATTAAAAAGTTAAGAAGTAAGCCTACAAAGATGACAAGGAGACAAGTCCAATAAGACACTCTGTTGGCCTTTGTTGCTTCCCACAATTTCTATGTAAGACTTGCCACTAACATGGTCCTAAATACTATTAAGGCCCTCTTAAGCTAAATATTATTAAAGCTCTCTTAAGCGTTCAACGAATTAGCCGTTAGTTGATAACAAAATTTAACAGCTGAGAACAATTAATTACAAATTTTAACAGTTGATTTAAATTATTTAAAGATATTTAGTAAAATTATTTTTTTAGAATTAATTATTTATATGTAAAATAAATTATGAAAACATGACTTACAAAAATTTGGAAGGACGCGAATATTATATCTTAGTATTTATTTAAATATTTTTATAAAAATTTAAAATTTAAATATTTAATTATACAAAGAATAAATTTATAACTCTAATAAAAATAGATATAATAATAATAATAATAAAATTATTGTCATTAGTACTTTTACTTTCTTTTTTCATTTAATAAGAGATGATAATTTGAGTAATTTGTAATTTGTAATAACTTTTGAGTAATTTGTAATAATTTTTAGATATAATCGTCTTTTCATTCCTTAATTTTTCAACTGTTAGAGCAAAAAATTCCTTATATCAGCATTTTTAAAAATAAACGAATTAGGTTTAATCTGCCAACTCAATTAGTTGATTACCAAATATAATTATCAATTATTTGACATAATCAAACAATCAAATACCTCTCAATTCATCAAAAAGTAATTAATCAATCATTTATCAAATAAGACTTAAAGTGTTATAGAAAATAAACACTTTCTATAACAACTTGAGTAATTTGTAATAACTTTTAAATACAATGTTCTTTTCATTTCTTAATTTATCAACTGTTGGAGCAAAAAGTTTCTCATATGAGCATTTTAAAAGATAATAAATTGGGTTTAATCTGCTAATCTAATCAGCTAATTACTAAACATAATTATCACCAAATATCTCTCAATTTATCAAAAATAGTTGATTAGTCATTTATTAAACAAGACTTAAGTGTTAAAGAAAATAAAATAGATTCATGTTATAAGAGCTACAATAAGACTTGGAGACAAAATATAAACAAAATTAAGTATTAGTAGAAATCATCCTAACTAACAAATCAATTGCATCAATTAAGAATACTATTAAACATTTTCTAAAATGTTATTAAATCTAAAGCAAAACACTAACTTTAAATCAACAGGAGCATTTAGATATTTATTTGAAAAGTTACTTAACCTTTTGGAACGGAAGTAAATACTTTTTCATGAATACTCCCAATTATTCAATTAGTTCACCTTTTTAAATAGCTATTAGCATAGCTATTTGACTTTAACCTCTCTGC
The DNA here is from genome assembly GCA_025629825.1 of Erythroxylum guanchezii. Taxonomy (NCBI): domain Eukaryota; kingdom Viridiplantae; phylum Streptophyta; class Magnoliopsida; order Malpighiales; family Erythroxylaceae; genus Erythroxylum; species Erythroxylum guanchezii. Next base: position 32,460,476 of record JAOTAX010000004.1, read on the forward strand.
TAAGTCTAAAGTTATCATAGCAATTTTATTTTATGTTAACTTATTCACACTATTTTATCTATTTCCTTTTTTGGAAATAGGAATTTAATTAAATAAGAATTAATGTAAAATATGTTTGGTCCAAATTAGCTATTATAAAACAAAATAATCACAACATGACAAAATTCACTAACATTGATAAGATGCAAAAGACTATCCAAATCTCCATGCTATTGGCATTATAGAACAAAAAATTTAAAATTTATGATATTATTATAATTTAAAAGAATAGGTATAAGATTTATATATATCAATTTTTTTATTAACGGTTCTACTTGATATGGTTCCACAAATAATTGAAATTCAATTTATTGATCTATATCTTCGATTTTGGGAAACTTATAAAGCTCTTCTGTTAGACCCGATCAATGAACCTACAAAATATTTCAAATTATATCTGATTAAATCTAGGTATTTAGACATTTCCGCATTTTCATCCCCATTATTTTGAATTTTTCATTTATTGACATTATTGGATCGTTCTTCATCCAATTATATGAATTGATCTAATAATGATGGGATTTTTAATATAATATAATAAAATAAAATCTTTAATATGTAAGCTTAAAATCAAAAGGTTAAATAAAATCTAGTGGGTTAAATAAGAATTTATCTATGTTTTGGACTGCTGACATTGAGTGTTGGGCCCGGGCAATAGCCCGGCCCATTACCATCCATAATTCGTTCAATTTCTTATAATCATTTTATTCAATTATCGTCACAATTTGAATTTCTAAACACTACAGGGCAGATTAAGACCAATGCTGCGTCGTTTCGTCTGGGTACACGGTACACGGCGACTATGTGTTTTCATGGTGGGCTGGATTAGAAGTTGTTGAAGTTATAGTTTACGGAAATCCTAGGCTTTTCTGGCACATCATAGATATGGGTAGAAGAAGAGATAGCAGTGAATCCAGCAGCGACCAGAGAGAAAAGGGTCGCGAGAATAAACGAGATTCGAGGTTGAATCGTGGTAGAGATCGTGAAGATCATAGCGGTTCGTCTGATTCGGATAGGGATAGAAGAAACAGTGCGAAGAGGCGTGGAAAGGGCAGTGAGGTTAGGGATAGAGGTGAAAGCAGGCGGCGGGAGGAGAGTTCTGACGAAGAAGGAGAGTTAGTAGATAGGGAGAGGAGCAGGAGAGATGGAGATAAGTATGAGGAGCGTCGAAATGGCGATAGGAGGCGGGAAATTGGTGAAAGAGATAGGACTAGAGAGCCTAATTTGAGTTCAGATGATGATAAGAGAAGGAATAATAGGGATGGGCGAGAGAGAGAGAGAACCCATGTTGAGAATAGGCACAGACGTCATGAAACTGAGGATGGTCACAGAAGTAGGGAACGGAGAGATAGGAATAGAGATGACAGGGATCATAGGAATCGAAGAGATGATGGTGATTTGAAGCCTTCAAGAGGTAAGGAGAGGAATGAACAGAAAGAGGATGGCAAAAGCTTGAAGGAGAAAGATGGGATTGGTGGAAAAGGGTTTGATGACTCGAAAAAGGATGCTGTGCAAGCTGCGAATCCGAGTTCTGAGCAATTGGGTAGGAGTGGAGGAGTTTACATTCCACCATTTAAATTGGCGCGCATGATGAGGGAAGTAGAAGATAAGAACAGTGTTGAGTATCAGAGGTTGACGTGGGATGCCCTTAGAAAGAGTATTAACGGGCTTGTGAACAAGGTCAATGCCATGAACATTAAGAACATCATCCCAGAACTCTTTTCTGAGAATCTGATCAGAGGGAGGGGTCTTTTCTGCCGGTCTTGTATGAAATCTCAGATGGCATCTCCAGGTTTCACCGATGTGTTTGCAGCATTGGTTGCGGTTGTAAACACCAGGTTCCCTGAAGTGGGTGATCTCTTGCTGAGAAGGATAGTTTTGCAACTCAAGCGAGCCTATAAACGAAATGACAAGGTACTTACTTGTAGCTTATGTTAATTGCTGGTTCAGTTTATGTATTTTTATTCGGATGGACATCAATTGTTAGTAGGTTTGGCATTAGAATTATAATTTACTTGTATAGATTCTTGTTCTGATTTATGTATGTGCTTGTCGTTGGTGGATGGACAGCATCAATTGCTAGCTGCTGTCAAATTCGTAGCTCATCTTGTGAATCAGCAAGTGGCTCATGAGCTCATTGCTCTAGAACTCCTTGCTGTTTTGCTGGAGAATCCCACAGATGACAGCGTTGAGGTGGCTGTGGGGTTTATCACAGAGTGTGGCTCAATACTTCAGGATGTGTCACCTAAAGGCTTGGATGGTGAGTTTTTATTTGACATTTGTATTTGCATGTCACAGCAACCCCTTGTGTATTCCTTCTGGAATTATATATGTAAACTGCTCTTTAATTATATTCTATGTTGTACATCTTCATTATTTCTCTGTAACTAGGCTATAAGTTAAGTTCATCTTGTAAAAAGAGGAAAAAAGATTTTGCAACTTGTGGATCAAGATATTTTTGTTTTTTCTTCTCATTTGTGATGATGTTATGACGTGGGGATGGTTCCTAACTTGGAAGTCGTCAAGAAAAGGTTTTATAGATATGATGTTAGATACAGTGATTCCATCATACAACCATCTCTTATCAAGTCTTCTGTTTTTAGGAAAAGATATCAGGAAGCTCTATCAGATCCATCGTTCATTGTGATTATGAACACCCTTTGAATCCGTTCCTCTCTGTTTATTCTGAAGACTTAGGTTGGATGGAAAGTTTCTGTAAATGTATCTTGTTTGAAAACACTTGTGAAACCCTGTTGTTCATGGCTTACTTAATACCATGATTGCTAATCAGCCTGTCATCATACATTCCATTGATGGCATGATAATGTGTTGTATGTCATAATCTGAAGCATCTCAGTTGGTGGTGAAATGGATAATTTATTACAATCTTTAATGACTATGGAGAAAATGGATTTTGCTTTAGTGCATTCCCTCATAGAGAAGATGCCATAACTTTTTCGTTAAAGAGACTTTTAAACATGTATCATATGTGGAGTGATCATTGCAGGAGCTTTTGAGCGATTTCGAGGAATCCTTCATGAAGGAGAGATTGATAAACGCGTACAATTTTTAATTGAAGGTCTTTTTGCTATAAGAAAAGCCAAATTTCAGGTGCAACTTTTCTTGCCTATCAATGATTTTGCATGTTGTTTTATGTGCTCTTGTCTAGTATCTGATTCCTTGATGGCATCTTGTGAATTTATACATCTACAGGGATATCCTGCAGTTCGTCCTGAACTGGACCTTGTAGAACCAGAAGACCAGTTGACACATGAGATATCCCTCCAAGATGAAATTGAACCAGAGATCACACTTGGTACTTCTTAGAATTATCACTCACCTTCATTAGTTTGGTGTGCTGTTTTTGACTATTTTAATGCTATTTATGTTTCTTCTTCAGATATTTTCCAAAAGGACCCAGATTTTCTTGAGAGTGAGAAACGCTATGAGGAATTGAAGAAAAGTATTCTTGGAGAAGAGTCTGAGGATGAAGAAGGTTCTGCCTCTGGTGATGAAGATAGTGATGATGATGATGATGAAGAATCCGAGGAAGAGGATGAACAGGCAATGGAAATAAAAGATGAGACAGAGACCAATCTAGTGAACCTTAGAAGGACAATCTATCTAACCATAATGTCCAGCGTGGACTTTGAGGAGGCTGGCCACAAATTATTGAAAATTAAACTAGAGCCAGGGCAAGAGGTAATAAACAAAAACTGTGCACTTCTACCACTTTTAGTTGAACTGTTATTTATTAGTTTATGCCATAGTCTGTTCTTATTGATAACCATTTTGATTTCAAAATAATAGTATGTGCTTCCCGTAATTATTGAATCCTGAGTTTACGCATAGTTCATTTTACCCTATAACAATGCAATTTGCCACTTTGTTAATCACTGTTTTTGCTATAGATAATTCTTCTTCTTTTAATTAGTATAATTAAGTAGGTTTCCTTTGATAACTGTTTATTTTGGTCCAGGCATTTATTGCTACTCTACATACTTGCATCTTGTCCTTGAATTTCCATTTCATATTTATAATGCATAGACTGCTTCAACTTCCTGGGAGGTATCAGCCTACCCTTTATCCTTGGTTTAGCATTCTTTGTATTTGAACTTTACACGATAAGATTTGTCTTTGAGGTTTTTAGATGTTTGGACTCTCCTGGACACTCATTGGACCTGAATTTTCTTCATTTGCACTAATGCAGATGGAGTTGTGTATTATGCTGTTGGAGTGCTGCAGCCAGGAAAGAACTTACCTGCGGTATTATGGTCTTTTGGGCCAGCGGTTTTGCATGATCAACAAAGTCTACCAGGAGAACTTCGAGAAATGCTTTGTGCAGCAGTATTCTATGATTCACCGTCTTGAAACAAATAAGTTGCGTAATGTGGCAAAATTTTTTGCCCATCTACTTGGGACAGACGCCCTTCCTTGGCATGTTTTAGCTTATATACGCCTAACTGAAGAGGATACCACTTCTTCTTCTCGTATATTTATTAAGATTCTCTTTCAGGTAACTGAATATGTCAACTTACTGCTTTCTGTTTACTTGTCTCAAGTTTACTTATATAGATCAGCATTTTTATTTTCTAGATGCATCATCTGTACACTGCACATTGTGTTTAACATTGATTTTTCTGTTATCAAATTGGGACACGAGTTTGGTCTGTGACCACCTTGATTATCTTTCTGGTTATTTGTTTTGAGTTTACCTATGTAGACCAGCATTTTTATTTTCTCGATGCATCATTCGATATAGACTTTTCTGTCATCGAATGACAACATGAGTTTGGTCTGGGACCACCTTGGTTAATGGTTACAATCTTATTGTGTTCAGATTTTGCCCCAACATCTTATTGTTATGATTTCTTTGTGAACTGTTCTTGACATTTTAATTGTGTTGTGTAGGAATTGTCAGAACATTTAGGCATTCGCTTGCTGAACGAGAGACTTAACGATCCTTCCATGCTTGATTCTTTCGATTCCATATTCCCCAAGGACAATCCCAAGAACACGCGGTTTGCCATCAATTTCTTCACATCCATTGGACTTGGTGGTATCACTGAAAATCTGCGTGAGTATTTGAAGAATATGCCGCGGCTTATCATGCAACAACAGAAAGCTGTCGAATCTGGAACTTCCAGCTCATCGGATTCAGACTCAAGCATCTCAGAATCTGAGACCGAATCATCAAGTTCTGATGAAGATGATAGGCGCCGCAAGCGGAGCAGGAGAAACGAGAGGGATGACAGACACAGGAAAAAGAGTAGGAGGGACTAGAAAAACCTTGGATAGGTTTGATGTTGTCTGATTGTCGTGTATTATGTTAGCATGTGGTGATCTCTGGCTCTGCAATCTTTGTAGCCTAAGAAATTTCTTGAATTTTGGTATTTTGTTTCTCATCTGAAAGATGTTGATTTTTTTTAATTCCGTTGCATTACCCTTCTTAGTATTACATTGGATTTTATTTAATGTTGTCATATTCTGTAGTCTAGACTGTCTAGTGCGTTTAGTGTTAAGGTGAACTATCATAACTTTGGCAACAGTTGGGGCTGGTATCGGACTGGGCCGGACCATGTTGGAATCTATTTTCTAGGCCTGAGTCTAGTCTCGAAAGCTTAAGTCCGATTGAGTTTGAGTCAAGTTTGGATTTCGGGCAAACATTTTGGGCTTCGGATTGTTTTATGTCAGTTGTTTGTTGAAGATATCGGACTGGGCTGGACCATGTTTGAATCTATTTTCTAGGCCTGAGTCTAGTCTCAAAAGCTTAAGTCTGATTTGAGTTTGAGTCAAGTTTGGATTTCAGGAAAAAAATTTGGGCTTCGGATTGTTTTATGTCGGTTGTTTGTTGAAGATATCGGACTGGGCTGGACCATGTTTGAATCTATTTTCTAGGCTTGAGTCTAATCTCGAAAGCTTAAGTCCGATTGAGTTTGAGTCAAGTTTGGATTTCGGGCAAAAATTTTGGGCTTCGGATTGTTTTATGTCGGTTGTTTGTTGAAGGCTTGTTACTAACAATTGTAGGGATGACAATAGGTCGAGTCAACTTGAGTTTGGGCTTAATTTAGTCTGATCTATTTAAAATTTTTTTAAAAGATATTTAATCCTAATTAGTGCAATTGGTAAAATGTAAACTAAATAATATGATATGAATATGTGATAAAAATATTTATAATTTAATTTATTATCTAACATATTTGAACTTTTAATTAGGTAAGATGGACTGACTTTATACTTGACAATGAACTTTCAGCTGATTGATTTCACCTTTCTCTTAATTTGTTAATAATTTAATAGTGTTAATATGTATTCTTTTTTTTTTTACACTGATTGAGTGTTTTATAAACATAGCCTTTTTAAAGCCATTATCTTCCTTAATTTCACTAATAAATAATGATTAAAAAAATCAACTGATTTCGTAGTCTCAATTGTAAAATTTTTGAACGTTCAACTTTTTGGTTCGGTTTTCAAATTTTTATTCGATTTACATTAATAACTTTTGTTGTTAAAAACTGATTAGTTTATTAATTAATCAATCATTTTTTATAAATTAATAAATTATTATAAACTAAAATAAATAAATAAATAATATTTAATAATATTTTTCAATTAATTTTCAAATTTTTTGATTGGTAAAAACAATATTTTTAGATCATATTTTAAAATTTTTATTTTTAATTAGTTTTAGTTGTTTTATGACTGTGTAATAATGATTGAACCTTTTAAACTTTAAATCTTTTATCTTACCAGTTTAACTTCGGGTCTGGTTTTTAAAACATTGATTTTTATTTATTGTCATTTTTTATTTTAAAAAATATGTAATTTATCAATTACCAATAGTATTTTTAATAATAGAAATAAGATCAAAGATAGGGAATTTTCTTTATATTTTATTTTTTATATATATTTTAAAGAAAAACAAAAATAAAAAATAGTTTGAACTGTTTTTAATTAATTAAAAAGAAAATTTGAAAAATTACAATTTTTTTAACGTTAAAAAATTAAGAATATTTATATATTACGTTACGTATAAAAAATCTAAAGAAAGAAAAGAAAAAGAAAATTGGTAAATCTGGAGATAAACGGGGGCAGGCCCTTTTGATCGCGGAGAACCGCCTGCTTCGAGCAAAGTAAATATCGAGTCAAGACAGTTTCTTGCTTCTGATAGCAAATCTGATCTGATGATGAATTCTGCAACCCAACACGATGAAGCTAATTGGGATTGCGAGGTGAGGTCAGGTGGGATGTGGGTTCCGAGAAGAGACGTCGATGATCACCTCGACCAGTCTGGGCCGTTGATCAAAGTCAGTGTCTCTCATGGTGCTTCCCAGCACGAGGTCCATGTACCCCCGCAATCTACCTTTGGTATTTTGCTATGTTCTTCTTTTCTTTGTTTTGTTTTGTGGGTTCTGATGATTGTTTCGGAGAAAACTTCAGTGAAGAAGAGAAATTGATTGAGTTTCAGAAAATATCAGGTTTAGTTCGTAAATTGTTTAACGTAGTTGTATATTAACTTCACAAAGTTTTGATCTTGTAAGTTGGGATATAATTTTTATTTTGTTTCCTGTTTTTTTTGCGTTTTCTGTATGAAAATTTATTCCAAAATTGTTGGACAAGAGCTTTCTTGTTGTTGAATGTAAACAAAAGATGAATTGGCCATGTATTAGTACCTAATGAAGTTATTATGTATGTCTCTTGATAGGTCTGTGTGATTGTTTTAGACTATTCTCATGGTTTGTTCTGATGCTTTCTGCTTCGAGTACTCGGTAAAATCTATTGGTGCAATGGTACAGAAATTGTTGGATGGTGATATTTTGGTTATTGAGTCGATATATGTGTTTCGTAATTACAGGTTATATGAAGAAATTTATTGAGCAGAAAACAGGTTTAGAGCCTAACTGACAGAAGATTTTGTTTAGAGGGCAAGAAAAAGAAGATGCTGAGTACTTGAATGAGGCAGGTGTTAAGGATAACTCAAAGGTTCTCGTTTTGGAGGACATTGAGAAAGAACCAAAACTTGAGCAGTTAAAAGAATGCAATGAGACATCAAAAGCAGGGCTGAAGGAAAATGCGGAAGCATGGAACAAGGAGCAAAAGGAGGCAGGGATCAAGGAAAGTGAAATGTTGAAGGCACTTCAAGCTATTGATGTAGTGCGAGCAGAAGTTGATAAGCTTGCTGAAAGAGTGAGAATTTGCATATGAATTGGATTTTTGTTCATGAAAAGCATATTTATGTATCTAATACATAGTTCTAATGTCCCCTTTTATAGGTAGCTGCTTTAGAAGTTGCTGTGAATGGTGGCACCAAGATTGCGGAGGATGAGTTTGTCGTTTCAGCAGAGTTGCTGATGAGACAAGTGCTAAAGTTGGACACTATCGAGGCAGAGGGAGAAGCCAGGATACAGAGAAAGGCAGAGGTTAGTGCTTTCTGCAATTTGAACTATGTGTTTTGCCCAT
>JAOTAX010000004.1:32475988-32488933 GCA_025629825.1 Erythroxylum guanchezii
TTTATTATTAAGATTTTTGAAAGCATGGTTGATGTAAACAGTAAACTAGTAAAGTATACAGTACAACTGTATAATATGCTAATATGAACTATTTTGCAATTTTTAAAAATTTTATGGACTATTTTATAAATTTTAAAAAAATTTCGAAATGGTACCCGGTACCGATACAATTCTGTTCCAGAACTCAATCCGGTATCAATCCCGGTACGATATTTGTAACATTGGTCCATACTCCATAATGTTGTCACTATTATTCATTTCCAGCGTGTGAAAACCCAGATAGGAATTTAAATTGACAAAATTAAAAATTTAAGGTTTAAAAAATTAAAATATGTTAAGCTATCATAAAATAGTTAAATATTTTTAAATAATTAAAGAAGATTATTTTTATCTATCGAAAAATTTAAAGCTTAATTAAAAAAGATACTACTAAATAAAAATTAAACAGTTTATTTTAGTTTATAAAAACTGATCAGTTTACAAAAACTAGCCAATTATTAATAAATTGATCAGTTTTTAACAATAAAGATTATTAAACTAAATCAAATCAAAAAAATTGAAAATCAAACAAAAAAATAACCGGTTCAAAATTTTTACTTTTAAACCGATTGAACCGGTTTATTTTTAAAACATTGGTCATTTTATTTATTGTATAGTAATCGATATGATCGAATCCAACCCAATATCTAAAATTTGATCTGAATACCAATATATTTTTCTTTTCAGGGCTTTTTAAGTTTTAGGTTTTATATCGATTTAAATTGAACCTCTTAATTTCAAAAATACTTGATTAAAAATATAGCCAACTAGAATTTTGTTCAGTACTAATTTTCTGATCAGTGTTAAAGTTTCAATTTTAATTAAACAAAGCACAATATTTTAAATTTTAATTTCAGAATATAAATGTTTGTCACATTTGTATTTTTATAAGGAAGATGAAAAATGATATACTAACAGATAATATATTATATTAGTATATATGTCCTAGTTAAATGTTAAATGGAAATAAATATATGACCTAAAGTATGATATTTATTTATGATGCAATATCAAGCATCCAAAAGTATTCTTAACAATACCATCATATAGAAGAAGGTACATGAACACCATTAACAATACCATCAAGCTTAATGTTTGGACTTAGCAGAAGATTATGTTAATTTCTCAATCCTCATTTCATGGAGGAGGTTCAGGTTTCAGGGATTTCTGAACTTGTTGGAAGTCAGGTAGGTTTTGGTTGAAGCATGGAGGCCTCTGGTAAATAACTGAAGCTGCTCTGATCAGAATGCTAGCTGTTAATCCCCATATCAGGAAATTTTCATGCTCTGACTCGAAATTGAAGAGATGAAGAACATACTTCTTACCCTTCCATTCCCTTTCCTCACATCGATGGTTCTCTTCCTGTTCGATCAAAGTAACAAGAGATGATTGATGATTAGATAACTTGCCAAGTTGTTTCAGGAAAAAAGTTGCAAGTTTAACCTCTACATGATTGAAGATTCAGGAGAACTTTTCCGGTTTTTTTTATCAGAAATAGTGTTGTTAGTGACAGGTATGGATTCACATCCTGTGGCCAAAACCCAGTGAATGGGAACATTTAGTTCTGCAGGTTTCTTAAAGGTTTGTCGGTATTTTCGGCTTGGTCCCACTGACTTGAGTTGATCGGGTTTCATGGGCCAAATATCGAAGTTCAGTCAGCACAGGTATGGATTCAGTTCTTATGGCCGAAGCCCAGTTAATGGGCCTCTAATTTTATGAATTTAAAAATCAAAATAACGTTATTTTGATTAATTACACTAATTAATTGTTTGGCTGTTATTAAAAAAAATTATTTTAAAAGAGCTTCATACAATAGAATGTTTAGCAACATAAAAATAAAAAGTACTTTTAATTTTAACTATACTTTATTTTGTAATAAAAATTATTTATGCTTGTAAATATTACTTAAAATATATTAAATAATATACAAAGTACGATATATTAATTATTATATAATTTTAAATTATATAAAATATAAATGAAAATATATCTAACAAAATATTTTATATAGATTATAACATAAGTAAAACTAATATCAAAAATAAATATTAAAACATATAAAAATAGCAAATAATATTATATAAATCTTAAAATAAACGTGAAGATATGTTTGTGGATATTATGGGAATTATGTATAAAACATAAGGGCAAAAGAGACTAAAAAATAGGCTCATTAATTTATCTGAAAAATCTACCTGAAAAAGTGTTTTTTTGAGAAGCTCCAAATTTGAGCTTCTTAAAAAGCTGTATTTTAACTGTCAAAAAAGCTATATCTACTAAAAAATTGATTTTTTATTTTATAGTAAAGCACTCTTTTTTCTTTAGAAAAGCTTTTGCAGTAGAAAAAAGTACTTATTCACCCTCAAAAAGTTCAACAAAACAGACACTCAAATAAATTATTTTTTTTGGTCAAAAGTTGTTTAGAGTTTAGACGATTATCAGTCCAATTTTTATAAGTTAGATCTAACTTCGTAATTTCAAATCAATCCTAAAACTTGACCCCAAAGAATTCGATCATCCTGAAATTATACCATGTAACTTAGTAAAATGTAGAGCTAACAGACCTTGAGAAACATCTCCAATGGGACATCAAAGATAGCATCAACTTCATCGGTATTTAGCAAGGGCTTGAAATCTTCTATCTTCTGAAGCAGACCCAGTACAGGTACCACTGTAAGTTGGTGCTGCATCAAAACCTTTGATTTTAACATCCTAAGATTATTACGTAATTCATCAGAAAACAAAAACTCTAAGTAACATTTAACTAATTAACCTGAGACATGAAAGGCTCTAAGTTCGCCACTACTTGAACCAGACCAGAGTCTAGTCCAATCTCTTCCATGGCTTCTCTTAAAGCAGTTGCAGAGTCTTCTTCATCTGCTTCTTCCATCTTCCCACCAGGCAATGAAACCTCCCCTGATGTAACCAAGTAATGTTATTTTTCTATCACTACAACCCCATGAAGAACAAAGCTCAGTTTGGTTTCAGTTATTCTTACCAGGATGAGAGGATAATTTCATGGATCTCTTCGTTAGAATCACACGAAACTCCCCTTCATCACCTTCAAAGAGGCAGATCAAAACAGCTGCTCTCTGCTCAAAGTTGCTAGCTACAGGCTCCAGGGTCTCGAGCCTTGTCTCCAACTTCACATTCGCATTGGAACTTTGAGAAAAAACCTGAAGCTGCGTGGCAAGTTTCTGGAGCATTTTCCCTTCAAGAAACTCGTTTCCTGAGCAACCCATCTGATCCCAGTGCACATAGGAATCGAAGAAATGGAACTGTACAAGCATTAATGTTTCAGATTATGCTTCAAGTAGCTTCTTGTAATGCATTACAAGATCAGTTCTTCACATAAATAATAGCTTATTATTAAGTAAAATCAGCTCTTAAAAATAGATGAGTTTCGTTTTTTTCTGATAGTTTAGCAGAAAACAGGAAGCAAGTAGGTTAAAAGGTGAGCCAGAAAGCAAGATTCGTTGGCTGTAATGGGAATACAGTTCCTCTGGCCATGAAAGCAACTAGGAACACGGGGCAGTTTATGGCGTGTGGCATGAACAGGTATGCCCAGAATAATATGTGAATTATTCATGAATCTTATTCATCATTTCAAACAATTTTTCAACTGGCCTATTAGCTCAGTTGGTTAGAGCGTCGTGCTAATAACGCGAAGGTCGCAGGTTCGAGACCTGCATGGGCCATTTCTCTTTTAAATATTCACCGGACCCAATCCATTAGATTGAGCTATATTGGGCCATGTGCGCTAACAGAGATTTAAAGTGTGTTGAATGTTGGCCCAAATGGAGGAGGTGAAGCTGCATGTGAAGGAGGGGTGGTCAGTGCTTTCTTACTCGTTACAACATAATTCGCAAAGCTTGTCCACAGATTAAAAGAGGCTTTAGGTTTTAAAGACCCCATTCATACAATATTATACCAAAGAATGGGAGGGTTAGGAGGCTGGAGCGCTTCGATGTATTAAGGAAATATTTGATTAAACGTAAAAAAATTTTAATGAAATAGAATGATTTACAATATAATAAAATGTAAATTAATATAATATTAAAAAATTATAATTTCGAAGGAGGGATGGAAGGGTTCGTAATGTATATAGTAAAATATTATTTAAAAAAAGAGGTTTATAATATAATATAGTGAAAAGTTATTTATCATTTTACATTCTATCATAAACCTCTCAAATCGAAGGTTTATCATTTTTACTGTTTATAATGGAATGAAATGTAATATGAAACATTCTTCTTCCATCTCATTTCGTTCTATTCCATTATAACATAATAGAATGTAATAACAAAATAAAATGTAAATTGATGTAATATTAGAAAATTGTTGTTTTGAAGTGATGGAAGGGTTTGTAATGTATATAACAAAATTTTATTTAGAAAAAAGGTTTATAATAGAATACAGTGAAAAGTTATTTATCATTTTACATCCTATAGTAAATCTCTTAAATCAAAGGTTTCTCATTTTTACTGTTTAGAATAGAATAAGATGTAATATATATAAAACATTCCTCTTCCATCTCATTTCGTTTCATTCCATTATAACATAATATAATGCAATATCAAAATAAAATGTAAATTGATATAATATTAGAAAATTGTTATTTCGAAAGGATGGAAGGGTTCGTAATGTATATAGTAAAATGTTATTTAAAAAAAAGATTTATAATATAATATAATGAAAAGTTGTTTATTATTTTACTTTATATCATAAACCTTTCAAATCGAAGATTTCTCATTTTGCCTGTTTACGATGAAATGAGATATAATATGAAACTTTCCACTTTAATCTCATTTCGTTCTATTCTATTATAACAGAATAGAATGTAATAACAGAATAAAATGTAAATTGATGTAATATTAGAAAATTTTTGTTTTGAGAGGATAGAAGAGTTCGTAATGTATATAATAAAATGTTATTTAGAAAAAAAAACTTGTAATATAATATAGTGAAAATTTATTTATCATTTTATATTCAATCCTAAACCTTTCAAATCGAAAGTATTTCATTTTTACTATTTAGGATGGAATGAGATGTAATATAAAACTTTCCTCTTCAATCTCATTTCGTTCCATTCCATTATAAACCCTTATCTCACATAATAAAATTATACATTCTATTAAAAAACCATCGACTAAACATAACCTATGAGTTTGAGCAGTCTCCAAATTACAAATTAAATTAAGTAAATTATGATAATAGACTCGGCAACTATAACAGTAATTTTCGACTATAATATAAAACCTGGTGGTATGTACTTGGCAGACCATCTAAATGTTAATTAAATCATACTCTTACTTCAGCGTTATTTTCTTAAATATTTTATAATAAAAATTAAATTTATGTCATGTAGTGTTTAAATAAGTGCTTTTTGTTATTATAAAAATAATAATAAATTACCAAATTTTAAATACTTTTAAAATTTGGAGGGCTAATTAATGAGAAATATAGACTATATTGATATGGAGACAATAAGACATTGTTAAAAATACAAATCATGAAATGCATTATTTTGAATAAGTACCTCAAGATCTCACTTAGAATTCTGTCATTAATTCATATAGTCAGATCTAGAGTACTCGTCCTTCTTGCATGTTCTTTACCATTCTCCTCACTTCTCTTCAATCTGCTAAGCTTTGTGGTTGTTGTTGAGCACAAAGACAATGATAAGTGACTCTCAACTTCATAATCCTCCAAACTTCGCTCACTGTTACTGTTTCCAGGTGTCAACTTCAGAGACAGATCCAAATCAAGGTTGAAGTCTGCAACTTTTCTTTTAAGAGTCTTCGGTTCTGGTACAGTAGTTGCTGATTCCATGTCAGTTGACAGAATTCTATTTGAAGATGTGCTTTCTCCTAGTTTTGATCGATGAACTGGTTCAATGAGGCTAGCACATGATTTGGGTAGGCTAAGATTTTGATTATGAAATGTCTGTGGTTCAAGTTTCAACTCCATAGTTGCAGAAGAACCTCCCATTTGGAAGTTGCCGTTGGTCCAGTTATTTCTGATACCAAGTAGCCTCTCGGACATTGTTCCATGTAATCCTCTTCTGGTCTCATCTATCGAACATCGTCCCACATAGGAACTATAAATCAAGTTCTCACGAGTATTCCAAGAAGAAGCACCACCAAATCTTCAAAACAAAGAAGAGACTTTAAAAAATGATCTGATATGTTTCTTTTTCACCATATCAGATGTTTAAAGATTATACCTGTAGTTATGGCGTTGGTTATAGGATTGAAACATCGGAAGCTGAGTTAGATTGTAAATATTGTGACTTCTACTTTCCATAACTGAAATATAAACCACATTAATAACCATAAGAATTTAGATGTTCCAGTAAGAAGAGAAGAAAGTTCAAAGCTTACCTTGACTCCGGTCATCGATCTTCTTGCTTCTATACATCTGCACAGAGTTAAAAAGAAGAGGAAATTGAATCATTTCACTGAAGATAAAGCTTGTAAGGGTTTTATTATCATGGAAATGGAGTCTCTAACCTGTAGATGGCTCTTGACATGAGCAATACTAAGTCCATTAACATTCATCAGTTGACGAACCAATTTAGGAGTAGCTCCTGCAACAAAAAAAGAAAAAAAAATTAAGTTCCTGAGAGGTCAAATAACATATATGTTCCAAAGACATTGGAATTAACATGAAACTTACTGTCTTGTCCACCGAGTCTTTCCACAGCTTTAACAAAACAAAGATGAAGCTCAGGTGTCCAACGAAGCCTTGGCATCTTGGATCTAACATAAGGTCTCACTGAAGGCTTCTTCTCACTCTCTTCCACTGTACTGTTGCTTGAACTTCCTCCATTTTTAGGCCTACTTTCACCTTCATCATGTTCATTCTCTCCACTCTCACTTACATCTTGATTCTGTCTAAACCCACTTGCTCTCAAGCATCCTCCACCATCAATATCGCTTCTAGCCATCAAACCTTGCCTTTTTTCTCTACCTTCTGCAGGATCCAAATCCAAGTCTATATCTAGGAATTCAACATCACAAGTGCATAAGAACTAAGGGGGTTAAGCTAAAGTATTGAGTAATTCAGCTAGGGATTAGAGCCAGTGATCAATGATCATGTATTGTACCTTCTTCTATCATCTTACTCAGAGGTCGTAAAGGTTAAAAGGACAAAAAGAGACTGTCGTTTAGAAGACACAAAGACATAGATTTTGGGAATGAAAACTCATAAATCTAGGCAAGACAAAAGAAGGGTTTGCAGTTCTATGTGCAAAAAATAGGAGAGAAGGAGGAGAAACCCTAGATCTTGACAAAGAAGATAGTCTCTCCCTTTCTATTGGGACTTGTAAACTATTACCCACTTATGTTTTTGTTTGTACCATATCTTTATTTTATTTAAGCATCCATGTGTTGATATATGTATTATGCATAAATGTCATGAAATGAAAGGAAACAATATCACAACGTATGGTTAAGCAACTTTCTCTAGTGTACAAACTGTGGTTGGAAAATTCTATATATTCTAAGTCATTCTCCAATAGAAAAGAGAGAGAGAGAGAGAGAAGAAGCTTGAAACTTGAATTTCTTGTCTGAATTCAGTTTGTTTAGCAATTTCTACACTTGAACTAAGTAATGCTTCTTCAGGCTTGTGCCTCAGGATTTGAGCAGAAGCTGTGGTATAAGGGATCATGTAGAAATTTCTCTTTCCCTTCTTCAGAGGAGTCACGGGATCGGTACGATAAAAGTTGTAAATTGCGGATTGCAGGTTATATATCGATTGGACGGCATGATTAGAGAAGAAGAAGTTAATGAATTCATGCATGCAAATAGGATTCACTTTCCAGTGTTGAAATAAGATAGGTAGGGTTAAGGCTTTTTCAGCCACAAGACAACCTTTTTCATTCTTCCCACGTGTACATGACATCGTGTTTGTGGTTCCATTGTTCTTGGGTCTCATGAGCTTCACAAGGATCTTGCGTTCAGAGTTGGAAAATGCAAGCTCTTAGCTTTCTTAGTTGTTCTTAGAATAAAAGACAATATCACAAATGGGTATGTAGAGAATTTAACATGTATTTTATAAAGATTAGTCAATTTGTAGATAACCTAAGAAGGATTTCTTTTCTTTTCTCTAAAAGAATGCTCTTATTATTTTATGCGGTTTAAAATAATATTGACAAAATATACGTGACGTGAATAATACATGTTAACCAATCAAATATTGTTAACGTAACGACTAAATTTAACTCTTAAACTCGACTAAAACCAATAGTTTAAGATAATTACAATAAATTATTAGTTTGAGTCAATTTTAATTGATTCAAGTTAAGCTTAATAACATATTTTTACTATTATTTTTATAACAAGAAAATAAATTTTTTAATTAAAATTACCTCGAGTTTTTTTTATAAGCATTTAAATTTTAAATTAATTAAACCACATTAGATAGTAATTATTAGAAGGAGCAAGTTCTTTATATGTTTCTTGACAGCTAATATGAAGGGATTGTCTAATCTCTTATCTTACAACAATACATTTCTAATAAAAAAGTAAATTTTTTAACTTTGTACTATAAGGGATGTTTAGGTAAGGTTTGGTGCTATGAAGATTTTCTAAATCAAAATATCTTTTGGTCCACCTCTCCAATTTTTCAAATTTTAAAGTTGTTATGATCAATCCAATCAAATATAATATGGTGTTAAATGATATTCTTTCCTAAGATCATAAGGAAATCAATCTCACACTAATAAAATCAAAATGTCTTAGTACTCAAGACTTGAACATGACAATTAATATATTACTAGGGACAAACTGCAATCTTCTTCAAGAAACCTAAGACAAGTTGCAATCTTTTTCAATAAATCTAAGGACCTGTCTGGTTTTACTTTTGTTTTTCTGACGTAGTTTTTAGTTTTGTTTTTTTATTTTTCGTTTTTGTTTTTCTTTTAAATAAAAACTAAAATTTGTTTGATTGTTAATATTAATATAGTTATAGTTTTATCACTGATAATAATTACAAATTAGATAAAAATTAAAGATAAATTATTTTTAATTAAATAAATTTATCTAATCTCTTATATAATATTTATTAACAAATTATTAATAAAATTATGCTATTTTGATAAAAAATAAATAATTTATAAATTAATATTTATTTGAAAGATATTTTAATTATTAAATCAGATTCTATTTGAATATTTATATATTTTAAATTAAATTATATTTATTAATAATTATTAAATTTTAATTACATATAATTTAATTATAAAAATTAAATTAAATTAAATTATTCATAATTTTTATCGACAATTAATTTTAATTTATGAAATATATAATCTTGAATTAAAATATTCATAATTTTTATTAATAATTAAATAATATATATTTAAATGATAGTAAATCAGATTATGAAAACAAACATGAACAAGAAACAAAAACTACTTTTTATAGTTTTCATAAATTTTGAAAACTGGAATAAACCAAAACTAAAAACACAAACTAAAAATTCAAACAAACAGATTTTTTTACTGAATTTGAAAACAAAAACAAAATGCCAAAAACAAAAATGAAAACAAACTCCCCCTAAGTGTGTGTATGTAGTTTTGAATTTGAAATGGTGAAAACTTAATTTTTTATTTTAATTTCCAGATTTTAAAATTTAATTAAGTGTCCAAACTTTTAAAAAATTAACCAATTCAATTTAAATAATTATCTTTATTTATATTTTGTTAATACAATTAACAAAATACGTATAAAGACTAACATTTGTAAAGGTTACGTAACAAATTATTCTCCGTATAATTTTTTATTATTAAATATAAAAATTCGTGTAACTCTCTAAATATTAATTTTCTTGTGTTTCGTTAATCATATTGTTAAAATATTAATAAAAATAAAATTTTAAGTTGAGTTATCTATTTTTTAATTTAAACACTTAAATTAAAATTTTAAAAAATTAAACACAAAAATCAAAAATTTTTAACACATTTTAATTTATAATCCCCTAACATTCGTTTTATACGAAACTAAAAGTTAACGATTATAAGTTAAAACCTCGAAAAAATATATCGGGACAAGGTTGGAAAGTATTATTTATATGCACGACAACAACAACAATCATTCAATAAAAGCTCCGCTAAAATGTAGAATCTAAAAAGATTCTATAGTATATAATCTTATTCTTAATTAATAGAGTGATTATTTCCGATTCACTCGTAAAAAAGAAATCAAATATATATATAGTATACACTATTTACATGGGAAAATAATAATAGTAGGCAGACATAAATAAAGAACTATATATATAAACAAGTGGTGGCCTGGAAAGTTTCACTCCAACGCCTAGCCTGTGAAGTCAACTTCCAACACTACTTTGATTCTCTTTTTCTTGTCCTTCATACATTTTATATTGGTTGGCATGAGCATATGTGAACCTATTAATGCGGATCTGCAGTACAATTGATTACAGAATGAGTATGTCTGTCCTGTTCTGCAATGTGATCAGCTAACCACCACATTGTATTAGTATTGACATTATATAGCTATAATAATCATATGCAATTAATAAATGTTCATGTCGTTCATTTATTTTAAAATTAAATATACTTTGAATTAGATCTCTTGTAATGACTTTTTTTTTTCATTTCAATTCTCATTTTTTAGAAATTATCACTTACGTTTTATGGGATCAAATCTGATGTTCCCGATTCCTAATGTCACCTTGTGTCTTGAGAATCAGGTTTAATAGATGGTCCTGATTCCCAAGACACAAGGTAGCATTGGGAATCGAGCACAGTCATCCTGTGCCCCTTTTTTATAATATTGTTTAATTATTACACTATTTGTTTGTTATATTATGTAAAATTTTATCTAATTTTGTAATTAAAGTAAAATAGCATTAACATTCTTAAATTTAGAGATGACAATGGCCGACCCATGGGCTAATATTGTCAAAATTTTAAAAATAATTTTTTAAAATTAAAATTTAAAAACAATGTCTTTTTTAATTAGGTCCAAATTTGGGTTGTTCAGGCTCAAACTTACCCAAAATTCAACGATTTTAAGTAAAACACTGTCGTTTTCAGTGTTTTACTTAAAATAGTTAGAACTCAAATCGACCTGAGCTTAGGCCTGGCCCATCTTGAATCTAGACCCATAGACTGCCTATTATCATCCCTACTTAAATTTTAATACTACACTATTTTGAAATTAAAAATAAAAGAAAATTGACAAAATATGAAAAAATTTATATCATAATCAAATACATAGACGTGTTATATAGTTTAAAAAACCTCATTATAGTTTTTTGTTTTTCATAAAATTTTCTTCTTCTAGACTTTGGTTAAAAATAATAATTACAAAACACGTACAATATGACATCAAACATAAACTAATCAAATACCACTGATATGATATCTCAGTTTATCTCTTAAACTCGACCAAAATTAATTAAATGTGACTTTAATTAATAATTTAAAATAATTATTAGTTTCAGTAAAATTTAATTAGTTCATTTTGAGTTTAAGAGTTAGTTTGAATCGTTATGTAAATAATATTTGATTATGTGACTTTAATTAATAATTTAAAATAATTATTAGTTTCAGTAAAATTTAATTAGTTCATTTTGAGTTTAAGAGCTAGTTTGAATCGTTATGTAAATAATATTTGATTAATTCACGTCTGATGTTCATATTACGTGTATTTTACCGTTATTTTTAAATAGAAATTTAAAAGAAAGTTTTTCTTAAATTTTTTTAAATTTTTAAGTTTTTCTAAGATTTTTTAAATTATAGGAGAGAGCAAAAAAATATTATAAAAAGATAAATATTAATTTTAAAAAGTGCGATTAACTCTTGATTTTGTTTTATTCTATTCATATCATTGTAGCCTTTTGCATACATGGGCCATGGCCATCCATGCATAGATCTTTCACATCTACGGTCTACCACACATATTAAAAAAACGTCTTCGAATCAATAGCCAGAAGATTTGAGGTTCCAAGCAGCATCATCCCACCTGCTACGTACAATATTATATAAACACATTTCGTTTAATATATTTTTGGAGTATATTTGTTGGGGTTTAGGAAAATATTTATTTGGTAGTTGAAAGCATTCCAATCAAGATATAATTAAAATTCCAACAAAACATGCCCATGCAAATTTAATAAAATTATGGGAAAGGGACGTTTTATGAGAAGGTAGATAGTTTTTTTTTTTAAACAAAGGAATTTGTAGTCATTACTCTTTGGATGCGTATTTAATAAATCTTCGGATTGACGCAATAGTCTGCAAATATGTCAACTTGGTACTCGACATTAGACAAGTTCTGTACGACAGGCTCGATCGAGAGAGCGTAGATAGGAGAAATCGAACACAAAACTTTTTGATTCTATGTCCCTCCACTCCATCAACTCGACCACCTCCTAGGGAGCGTAGATAGTTAAAATATTAATATTTAAAATTTGTTGTTATGTCAAATATAAATTTCAAGTATTATACAAATATTAAAACAAACATCTTATAACGTGATGTTGGATGAATTGCTTATGCTGATTTAACAGTGAAAATTTTGAACCGGCCAATTAAAAATCGATTAATTTATTAATTATCATTTAATTTTGCCAAACTAATCAGTTTTTATAAATTAAAAAATCGTTTAATTTTTATTTAACAGTATTTTTTAATTAAAAAATAAAGATGCAAATTTTTATAAATTTATAAAAAATATATTAATTAATTATTTTTAAACCCATGATAGACTATGGTCGGGTCGGCTGTCCTAGGCCTAGGCCCATCTCCACATATCCACAGCCCGTTCGGTCCATCAAGTGATAGACTCCCATGCAAACGCAACGATCGACGTAAAGACCTAAACCTAGTGGCAATCTACAGCATATATAAGGTACTGTTCATACCGGATTGAGGTA
>JAOTAX010000004.1:32493422-32503867 GCA_025629825.1 Erythroxylum guanchezii
AGATCTTTGTTGCTTTCAAGTTGATAAAAACCAAAGGCAAATTCACCAGAAGGTGAAATCCATGAAGAGTTTTCAGCGGCAGCAGTAAGGGAATCCCCTACTCTAACATCTCGTCCGGTTTGAGCAGCAGAACAACTTGGCAACAAAAATAGTAGCAAACAAAGGATCAAATGAAGACGAAAGGAAGCCATTGTTAGATGCAACTTTTCAGATGAGGCTATGAAGATAAAAAGGGTTTGAGTACCTTTCCCTATTAATAGATCCCTACCTTGTCGACTAACAGAGACCTTTCAGATGTTCGGGAGAAAAGTTTAACCCAACAAGGCCGGCATGGAGTTAAGTTTGAAGCTCAAATTTTGGGCCTTTGACATGAAACTAATCCTTCACTAAGCTCTTTCAAAAGTGAAGTTGCCCAAGATTGAAAGGTCGCAGAAACATCTGATTATTAGGCCCTCTGAGGTTGCAAGGATAGGTTCTGTACCAATGACTGGTTAAAAATGTAATTACAAGTTGAGTAGCCACCATAACCAACCATTAATTTTCCACCCAATTTTGGTGAGAAACAGGATGGTATTCAATGGTGACAAGGACTGAAACAGACAAATTGACCATTGACTCCTGTGCAATGCAAGTCTTTGCAATCAACAAGAAGTTACACAGGCAATTGGAGCATAGACTCCCAAGTCTCCTTAAAAGCTGAAATCTAATTTGCTATCCCATTTGATCGAGGGGTTAGTAATGAAAAGAGGCAGAACATAACATATTTCCATTATTTAGTTTAGAGTTTTATAATAGAATGAAACGAAATGAGATGAAAATGGCAGATTTCATATTACGTTTCATTCCATCCTAAACAATGAAAATAAGAAACCTCCGATTCGGAGGTTATGATGGAACGTAAAATAATAAATTCATACTACCTAATATACTCTTGACAACTTTTCTTAATACCAATTATTTCTTCTGACCCTAACCTTCTTTTCTCCATACTCATTTATTGCGGTCCACAAAATTATATAAGTAATAATATTTTATATTATTTCTCCTTACCCTAACAATAATATTTTTATATTATTAATAATAAATTGTATATAATTAATAATAAAATAATAAAATTTTTATTAATGAAAATAGAAAATATATAAAAAATTATTCTTTAATTTTTTGAATATATTCTATATAAATAAAAATATAAATAAATTATTTTTAAATATAAATAAATAAAATATATTAAATAATTAATAATAATATTTTATATAATTAATAATTAATTGTATATAATTAATAATAAAATAATAAAGCTTTTATTAAAATTTTTATTATTTTAAAATAGAAAATATATAAAATTATTCTTTAATTGTTTGTATATATTTCTATCTAAATAAAAATATAAATAAATTATTTCAAAATATAAATCACCTATAATAAAATATAATAAAATTTAGTAAATAATTAATAATAATATTTTTATATAATTAATAAAAATTGCATATAATTAATAATAAAATAATAAAATTTTTATTAAAAATTTATTATTTTAAAATAAAAAAATATTTATCACGATTGAGACATAAATCGTGACTTTTTTTTATTTTTGTTTTAAAATGATAGCATTAAATGTCCTGTAACAGCTATTCTATTCAATTCCATTAATTAACATTCAATCATACAGGCCAACAAAGGTGATTAATTTAACAGGTAGTTGCTGAAGGTATGTTTGTTTCTATTTTTATTTTTGATTTTGGTTTTTGTTTTTAAAATCAGTAAAAGTTTTTGGTTTTTATTTTTTTAGTAATTTTTGTTTTTTCATAATATGATTTAGTATCAACTAAATATATATTATTTAATTATTTACTATATTAATTTTTAATAAGAATTATTAAAAATTAATTATTACAAAGTGGATACATAATATTGGCAAGTTAGTTCTTTAGCTTCTTTGAATATGTCACCAGGAGAGTCTTTATCATTAGACTATTCCCATATTCTCCATTTAGTATTCTATTTCAATACCTGGAATGATTAACATAGAACCTAAAGGAACTGTATGTGATACCAGCTAGGTTTTTTAATTTATATGTTAACTACTTAGAGGTTCAAGTTCATATATTCTTTTCTTTTTGACAAATTAGAATTCAAACTTTATGATAAAATATGGTTTCTCCTCTTTCATTGTCTTACAAGTTTATGATAACTCAAGTTTAGAGAATATTTTATTAAAAAAAGTTCAAGGACTAATTTGGATATTATTTCTTATATAAAGACTAATCTCCTCCCTTAAGTCATTAAGCAGCAGTACTTCGTCAGAAGTTAGATGCAATGTTGATTTGGCTGGTTCAAGACTTTCCATTTGCATACCACTATGGCCTTCTCTTGTACCTTGTAATACCAAATACATAGACAAGGCAAAGAAGAACTTGGTATTTGGAAAGTAAAGTAAGTATTGATAATGTCGGAACCACTTCCTGCACTATTTTGCAAGAATTCATCAACCAACTTTGCAGATCTGCAATTGACACTCGATCAAGTTCACTAGGAGAAGTCTGCAGAGATGCACATTTACTGGGTGCCATAAGCAAAGCTGGTTATGGAATTTGTATATAGAGAGAACATTAAACCTGCCTGAAACAATAAAAGGTTGACAAACATATATACTTTCCACACTTCTAGACCAAGTCAAGATACCAAAACTGAGAAGACCAACTTGGAATAGAATTGATTTTGAGTTTTAAGCCATTTCACAGAACAAAATCCCATAAATAACTTTATTAGCTATATTAGTTATGGTGGTTTATTTATTAACCATAATTAGTTTGTTAGTTAGAACCAAAAGCACGTTTTCTACATGGTATCAGAGCTAAATTTTCCTTTCTTTTTTCCCGTTTGCCAAACACTCTATTTTCTCTTTTCTTCTTTGATTTTCTTGATTATCAATGGCGAATGATGATCCTACTCTCACTTCCAGTCCATATTACCTTCATCCTAATGAAAATCCAGCTTTGGTTCTCGTTTCTCTAGCTTTAACGAGCTCGAATTACCATTCTTGGTCTCGAGCTATGAAAATGGCTCTTACGGCCAAGAACAAGCTCAAGTTTGTTGATGGTTCCATCAAAGCTCCGCCTGTCACTGATCCGTTGTTTTCTGCTTGGGAGAGGTGCAATACAATGGTGATTTCATGGTTGCATCATTCTATTTCACCTTCGATCACAACCAGTGTACTTTGGATTGATTTCGCTTATGAGATCTAGAGCAATCTCCATGAACGTTTTTCTCAGGGAGACATTTTTCGCATTTCCGATCTGCAAGAAGAAATCTTGGCCTTCAAACAAGATGATTGTTCAGTCACTGATTACTTCACTGAACTCAAGATTCTTTGGGATGAATTGATGCATTTTCGGTCAATTCGTTCGTGTGTCGCACTCCTTGTTCTTGTGGTGCAATTGCTATTTTTAGGAAATATCGTGATAATGATTATGTGATTCATTTTCTAAAAGGATTACATGATCGTTTCACTGCTGTTCGATCTTAGATTATGTTGATGGATCCTTTGCCTACGATCACCAAGGCTTTCTCTTTGGTTATTCAACAAGAAAGACAATTAGCAGCTGGTTCTTCTCAAGTGTTTGTTAGCAACACTGTTCGCCAGAACTCTCAGCATTCTTCCAAGAAATCTCAGGCTAGGTCTTCTGTTGATTCACGCCACTGCACTTTTTATAGTAAATCCAGGCACACTGTTGATACTTGCTATGAAAAGCATGGTTTTCCACCTGGTTACAAGTCTCGTGGGCAGACTTCTCGTGCACATAATGTGTTTGATGATAATGTTGCACACTTTTTTGCCTCTTCGCAATCTACTGCAGTCTTGCCATCTGATCCTTGTGTTACAACAGTTATTTGCATTGCTTCCATGTTTAACTACTCTCTCTCAGCCTCATGTTACCAACCAAGTTCTTACTGAGTCTTCCATTCCTCCTTTAGCTGCAGGTAAATCTTTTTCTTCTCCTAAATCCTTCCTTTCTCATCGTTGGATAATAGATACTGGAGCCACTGATCATATCACACACTCCTTGTCCATTTTTGTTTCTTACACACAAATTAAACCTATTAATATCACTTTTCCCAATGGCTCTAAAGTTTGTGCTCAATACTCAGGTACTGTCATTTTTAGCAACAGTTTCTATCTCACCAATGTTCTTTACATACCTCAATTTGCCTTTAATTTGTTGTCTGTTACCAAGTTGACTAGTACTTTGTCTTATTCCTTCCTTGTTCATCCATTTCATTGCTTCATACAGGCCCAGCCCTCTATAAAGATGATTGGTACAGCTAAGGTTTTCAATGGTCTATACATTTTGGACTCTTTAGTACAAACTTTCTCTGTTTCTCCTCCTACAGCCTTATCTGCTATCACCGCTTCATCTCACCTTTGGCATCATTGTCTTGGTCACCTTTCTGATTCCAGACTGAAGTTGATGTCTTCTTATATTCCTTCTTTGTCTTTAACAAATAATTCTGCTTGTAAAACATGCCATTTGGCAAAGCAAAAGAAAAATTCATTTCCTGTAAGCACTTCAGTATCAAATAACATTTTTGATCTTGTTCATATTGATATATGGGGACCTAATCCTGTTGTTTCTCTTACTGGTCATCGTTATTTTTTGACTATTGTTGATGATTTTAGTCGTTTTACATGGATCATTCTTATGAAATCTAAGTCTGAAGCTCGTACACACATTCAGAGTTTTTACTCTCTTATTGAAACTCAATTTGCCACCAAAATCAAAATGTTTCGAAGTGATAATGGTTCTGAGTTTGACCTACCAACTTTCTATGCTTCTAAAGGTGTTATTCATCAAACATCATGTGTTGAAACCCCACAACAAAATGGTATTATTGAAAGAAAACATTAGCACATTCTAAATGTGTCTCGCGCCTTGTTATTTCATTCTCATTTACCTGAGCATTTTTGGAGTTATGCTGTTCTTTATTCTATTTTTCTCATTAATCAAACTCCAACACCTCTTTTGGCCAACTTTACTCCTTTTACGAAACTTCACAACACAAACCTGATTTTCAGAATTTAAAAGTGTTTGGTTGTCTCAGTTTTGCCACCACTCTTCATGCTCATCAACACAAGTTTGATCCTAGAGATCGAGAATGGATTTTTCTAGGTTTTAAACCAAATATCAAAGGTTATGTTCTTTTTGACCTTTCTTCACATGCTATATTTGTTTCCAAAAATGTTACATTTCATGAGTCCATTTTTCCCTTTTCTCAAAAACCTCTTTCCTCTTTTACTCCAACTTTGATGTTTGATCCTTCTCTCATCTATGATTCCCCATCTCAACCATCACCAGACCCTCCTCCTCAACCTCCTTCTTTACCAGCTTCTTCCTTACCATCTTCAAGGCCCTCTCATACTCGAAAGCTTCCTTCTCGTTTCGATGGATGCCATTGTTACCTATGCTCTGATGATGCCAATCATCTTCATAGTCATACAACGCTGCATCCTTTGTCTTCATCTATTTCTTATTCCAATCTTTCTCCATCCCATTTGCATTTTACCCTTGCTATAACTGCTACCAAGGACCCTAAAACTTATTTACAAGCCAGTAAACATTCTCATTGGTAGGAATCAATGCAGGCTGAAATAATTGCTCTTGAGCAAAATAACACATGGATAATTATGGATTTACCTCCAGGCAAGTCTGCAATAGTTTGTAAATGGGTTTACAGGATTAAACATAGAGCATATGGTTCTACTGAGCATTACAAAACTTGTCTGGTTGCCAAAGGTTACACACAGACAGAGGGAGTTGATTATTTTGATACCTATTATCCTGTGGCTAAGATCACTACTGTTTGTTTATTGCTTGCTATTGCTGCTTCTAAGAATTGGTTTCTGCATCAGCTTGATGTTAACAATGCATTTCTACATGGTGATCTCAATGAGGAAGTGTACATGGTTTTACCTCCTGGATTTGGCTCATCTAGTTCTACTTCAGTTTGTAAGCTGTAGAAATCATTATATGGGCTTAAGCAAGCAAGTCGACAGTGGTTTTCCAAGCTTACCTCTGCTCTCCTTTCTCTTGGCTATGTTCAATCGACCTCTGATTTTTCCTTGTATGTCAAGAAGGATGTAGTTTCTTTCACAACATTGTTGGTATATGTTGATGATGTTATCTTAATTGGTGATAATATAACTGAAATAGTAAGAGTAAAGGCTTTCTTATATTCTTCTTTTTGAATCAAGGATCTGGGTGACTTAAAATACTTCCTTGGAATTGAAGTGGCTCGTAATGCCACTGGCATTCATCTTTGTCAACGCAAGTATACATTGGATATCTTGACAGAGATTGGTTTCTTGGACTGCAAGTCTGCAAAAACTCCTATGGTAACTAAAGTGTCGAGAAATGCTTGTGATGATTTGCTTCCTGATAATTCTTCTTTCAGAAAGCTTATTGGTCGCCTTCTCTATTTGACTTCTATTTGACCAGATATTGCATTTGCTACTTAGCAGTTAAGTCAACATTTGGACAAGCCAACAGTCACCCATCTTCAAGTTGCTCATCGTGTTTTGCGTTACTTGAAGAGCTGTCCTACTACTGGTTTGTTCTTTTCTACTACTTCACAGCCTATTCTTAAGGCATTTAGTGACTCCGATTGGGCTGGTTGCCCTGAGACTCGACAATCAGTCACTGGCTATTGTTTGTTCTTTAGTGAGTCTCTCATTAGCTGGAAAGCTAAGAAGCAAACCACCGTTTCACGCTCTTCCTCTGAGGTTGAGTATAGAGCTCTTGCATCCACTACTTGTGAAGTTCAATGGCTTCACTATCTCTTGCGTGATTTGCACATGCCTATTTCCAGTCTTACAACTTTGTTCTGTGAAAACAATTTTGCCCTACAGCTTGCTGCAAATCTGACCTTTCATGAGCTGACAAAACATATCGAGATTGACTGTCACCTTGTTCGAGAGAAGGTGCTTAATGGTGTTATCAAACTTCTACCTTGCTCCTCAAAGGATCAGCTTGCAGATATATTCACTAAGGCTCTTGCCACTGCTCCTTTTCAACTCAACATGTCCAAGTTGGGATTGCTTTCTATCCACTCTCCAGCTTGAGGGGGGCTATTAGCTATATTAGTTATGGTGGTTTATTTATTAACCATAATTAGTTTGTTAGTTAGAACTAAAAGCATGTTTTCTACAAACTTAGCCACCAAACAAGGGGATATGAATTTTCCTCTCTCAATTTAAAGCAAAGATAGTTCTCTTATATCTGTTAGCGGGGCTTGAAGTTTTTTATTTCTAAGTTTTTTGGTTCTTATAGAAATCCTCAATACATGGTTTTACTTCAAAGTTCATCTCAAATGCAGGAAGTTCCAACAGTGGTGAGTAAGCTATGTTTTTGGTTCTTACATAAATCCTGAAGACATAGTTTTACTCCAAAGTTCACCTCAAATGCAAGAAGTTCCAACACTGGTGAGTAAGCTATGTTTTTTGTTGGAAAATCTCTTAGGCTTGTAGATTCTTATGAAATAAATGATCAAAAACTAGGTCTTAGGCAAATTGGATTATGATATTTAGTGCCTAATTTTAGGAATCAATTTAGAGATATTGATTTGATAGCTATCAAATAAATTAGATTTTATTTTATGCTGATTTAGATTAGATGTTATCTAATTTTTGAATTTTAGTTAGAGAAAGACGGTATAAATTGATAAGCTTCTATTCAATAAAAATTGAGAGTCTTCTCCATACATATCTCTTCCTAAAAACAACCAACAATTGGTATCAGAGCTCTCTTGATCTTGATCTTAAGGGACCTCTAAACCTACAAACCTATAAATTATAACTCATTCTACGCTTTCCCACACCATAAATCAAAAACCACACGTCAATGAATACAAAATCATCGTTCACTGCCATTAATCTGCCAGTGTTTGATGGTAGAAATTATTTAAGTTGGGTTGTTCGAATGGAGTCCTTTCTTGAAGCAAATGACTTGTGGGAAGCTGTAGATGAAGAATATGACGTTTCGGACTTGCCTACAAATCCAACAGTGGCTCAAATCAAAATCCACAAAGAAAAGAAACAGAGAAAATCCAAAGCAAAAGCTTTCTTATTTTCATGAGTCAAACCAAAAAAATTTTCTAGAATCATGACGCTCAAAACGAGTAAAGAAATTTGGGATTTCTTAAAAGAGGAATATGTAGGGAACAAAAGAATTAAAGGAATGCAAATGCTCAACTTGATTAGAGAATTTGAGATACAAAAAATGAAGGAGCTAGAAATGATCAAGGATTACTCCAACAGGCTTATTGCCACTGCCAATAACGTAAGATTTCTTGGTTCTAATTTTGATGATTCTAGAATAGTTCAAAAAATTCTAGTAACCATCCTAGAAAGATTTGAGGTTACAATTTCATCACTCAAAAACTCAAAGGATTTGGCAAAAATCAGTTTGGCAGAATTGTTAAGTGCATTAAAGGCACAAGAGCAAAGGAGACTCATGAGGCAAGAAGGAATCGTGGAAGGTGCTTTTCCAGTAAAGTCATAAAACAAAAAGATGATTAATAACAACAATGCTCAGAGTTTTCCACCATGTGCATATTGCAAGAA
Source organism: Erythroxylum guanchezii (assembly GCA_025629825.1). Taxonomy (NCBI): domain Eukaryota; kingdom Viridiplantae; phylum Streptophyta; class Magnoliopsida; order Malpighiales; family Erythroxylaceae; genus Erythroxylum; species Erythroxylum guanchezii. The sequence goes on from JAOTAX010000004.1 coordinate 32,502,043, forward strand.
AACAAATCATCTAGAATACAATTGCTGGTGGAGGCTAGATGTAAGATGCAACAAGTGTGGACAACTAGGGATGTTGAAAGGATATGTAAAGCGCAACAAAATGTGATAAAAGCGAAGCAAGCTATAAACGATCAACTTAAGGAGGATGAATTGTTTTGACATTAAAGCTCTGTAACTCCTAAGGCAAGGAGGAGTTTGTTGGAAAATCTCTTAGGTTTGCAGATTCTTACGAAATAAATGATCAAAGACTAGGTCCTAGGCAAATTTGATTATTATATTTAGTGCTTGATTTTAGGAATCAGTTTAGAGTTATTGATTTGATAGCTATCAAATAAATTAGATTTTATTTTATGTTGATTTAGATTAGATGTTATCTGATTTTTGAATTTTAGTTAGAGAAAGATTGTATAAATTGACAAGCTTCTATTCAATAAAAATTGAGAGTCTTCTCCATACATATCTCTTCCTAAAAAAACCAACAATTTTGTTCTAATAGTTGCCATACATGGATTACAACCATTGCATGATTAAGTAATCAATAGGATGAAAATTAATATTACAAAATGAGTGTTAGAAGAACATTCAATTACGACATAAAGAAGTGATTTGATCACCCAGTCCTATTCAAAGACGAGTAACCGACGATTATTAACTACTAATAAGAGATAATGACATTTCATGCTTCAGCTTAACAGTTGTGCTACTAGCATGAATGTTGAACGGGAAGGGACAAGGTGGAATTGAGAGGGATTTGGCCAGTGCCCATTTTAAAAGCAACGGAACCCTAAAAACGGGTTAAACTCTCTGAAGAGCACATGAATAAAATATATTCATGCCCTATTGGAGTTGGAATGAATTGTCCTTACAAGGTTGATGCCAAAGAAGGAAGTCTTAGTTTCTGTAAATGACCAGAAGAGCATACATGTAACTTTTTTAACTCTTAATGCTAAGAAGTCGGGAATCTGCATACATTTCTGATCCTGTAAGCACAAATTTCTCATTTTCGATTGAACATCAGCTGAATATCATCTAAATTCCAGCTCCAAAGCCTTCATCATCACATATGAAAACCATGCTCTACTTATTACGGAATAATTGTAATTGCCTTGGCAGAAAAAGCTTAACATCCTGCTTGCCACCTGCAGTCTTCAGCTCGCTCGCCCATAGCTCGTTCAATTCATATGTGATTAGTGGCTTTTCTTCTTTTCACTTCTCTTCTTGTTCTTCTTCTTGTTTTACCTGTAAATAACTAGGGAAAGGAAACAAAATTCGGTTATCTATAGTATGAATTGCATCGCTTACCTTAGGAGGTTGCGCATCCTACATCTTTTCTCGAACTATAACCTCTTCCTCTCCTAACTCCGCTTGCTCTTCCTTCTTTGCCTTGGTAAATCGACTCGGAAAAGGGGGTGGAACCTGTTGGATCGCGTATGGCTCGAGTATTCACAATATGCTGTGGAAAAGACCATAACACAATATGAAGTATAACCGAAATTACACAGAATGTACGAAAATACCTTTTGACGCGGATTGGTTGTTTCTTTTTCGGATTCGTAGACACTGTAATATGCGAATGCCCTTTACCGGTATCCACACGAGTATGAACGATTCGGGCAGCGGCTATCGTGTGCTAGCACGTCCTGAAACTCTTTCCGTGCATCGCACAGTTTTTTCTCGGAGGGTGGCTAAGGTTTCATTTCCTTCTTCCTTTTCTAATGAGACCTAAGTTTATCTATTTATAGAGAAAACCTAATCCCATTAAAGCCCAATAAGTTTCGGCCCATTATATCTTATATAATAAAAGCCTGACAACTTAATTCAATCT
>JAOTAX010000004.1:32503967-32519309 GCA_025629825.1 Erythroxylum guanchezii
AAACTTTGAATATATATATATATATATATATATATATATATATTGAACCACTCGTTCACACAAATTGAAATGTTAATAGTTAATTTTATTACTTCAAAAATCAGTTTATATGTAAGAATTTTCAATTTCTTGTTCTTCGAATTCAAGTTACTCCTCCTGCCTCACTATTTAATAATTTTATGTCATTGTATCTGCAAGTTGATTATGGGTCAAGCCCAACTTCTTATACTTAACCATTTGTCTTCATTATCAATACGAATGCATGTTTTTGAACACCATATCTATAATTATAACAAAAAATATAAAAGAATCTAATTTTTTGAAAATTTTAATTTAGTGACAAACTTTTTGAAAATTTTAATTTAGTGAATATGTCATATTAGAAAAAAAAAACATTTGAGTATAATTTATATAAATATTAAAAAGTTAGTACTAAATTAAAATTTTAAAAAGTTTGGCATTAAATTAAAGAAAAATCTCAGTGTTTTATTATTCTTAAAAACAATGCTTGATTTACATCAAATGTATAAATTATCTCTTTTTCAAATGTAATTTCCACTTTAATAGCTTTCTAAAACCTATATTCTCCGTCCATTTGGGTCCAAAATTATCATCGAATAATTTTAATGTCTAATTTTTAGTTAAGTGTTTAAATTTTACAAATTTTGGTACTGATATGAAATATTTTAAAAATTGGACTGAAAGTTAAATTAGTAAGAGAAGAGATTTAAGGTTCAACCAATCGTTATAAAACCGATTAAAGATTAAATAAAATTGAAGAATTTGAATATGATTAAAAAAGATTATCCTTACTCATCGAAGAATTTAAAATTTAATTTAAAAAGAAAATTGTTAAATATAATTTAATCGAATTATTCTAAATTATAAAAAATATATTAATTAATAAAAACCGACCGATTAATTAATAAATTAATCATTTTTTAGCAACAAGAGTTATTAAAGTAAATCAAACCAGAAATTAAAAATCGAATTAAAAAGTTAGTTAATTCAAATTGAATCAATCAAATCAGTTGAATTTTTAATTGTTACTATTTACTAATATGAATATTTTAAAAAAAATATTAACATTGAATGAGTCTGGTTAATCCTTTTTTTTTTTTCATGAAAGGATTAAAAGCCTACCAACTTATCACCAGCCTCTTATTTTATTTTACTAAACTAAGGTAATAAGCTAACACCAACAACGTGAATCGGTCAGACAAGTGTGTCCATTAATATTAAAACAAAGCCAGTTTGATGAAGCATTTCATGATGTAGATAAACACAACATCCTCCTTGTTGTATAAGATATTTTAGATTCATGCTCCCAATTCACGAAAATGCCAGACTTTAATAAATATTAAAAGATTCCGTATTTTGAATCTGCCAGATTTGCAGAATAGGGCCATGATCCTTTAATTACCTAACCCTCTGCATTCCAACGTCACTCATGTGTGTTATTTTGATATGTAAGTCTTTGATTTCATTATCTTTTTCAGTCAATTGAGTTAGCTAAAGATGCTGAGACTAGAGCTCATCCCAATTTGATCGGTTTCAATTTGAAATTTTTTTCTCAAAATAACGAGACCATCGTTAGAAATTTTGGCCCAATTTGAGTTAATTAGGCTAAGTGCCTCTTTGGAATTCTCCACCATAAAAATCTTTTTTTTAAGAAAACTGAGTGTTTAGTTGTAAAATAAAAATCACTTCTTTAATAGATATGATTTTTTTGACAGTCAAAATATAACTTTTTAAGAAACTTAAATTTGGAGCTTCTCAAAAAAACACTTTTTTAGATAGATTTTTCAGATAAATTAATGAGTCTATTTTTTAGCCATTTTTATATTATGTGTTACACATAATTCTCACAATATCCACAAACTCATTTTCATGTTTATTTTGAGATTTATATAATATTATTTGACTTTTTTATACGTTTCAATATTTATTTTTGATATTAGTTTTATTTATGTTATAATCCATATAAAATATTTAGTTAGATATATTTTCATTTATGTTTTATATGATTAAAATTATATTATAATTAATAAATTGTGATTTGCATATTGTTTAATATACTTTAAATAATATTTATATGCATAACTAATTTTTATTACAAAATAAAATATAGTTAAAATTAAAAGCACTTTTTATTTTTATGTTGTCAAACGTTCTATTGTATGAAGCTCTTTTTAAAATTTTTTTTTAAATGACAGCTAAATAATTCACTAGCTTCTTAGAAAAGATCTTATCAGAAAAGATCTATAGGAAAAAATTCTACTGACAAAAGTTTTACTAATAGAAGCCCAACTAAATAAAGACTAAAGTCTATTCTTTCAAAATAATGTCGTGGTAATGGAATTGTCTAAAATATTGTCATTTTATTGAACTACATGAAAACGGGGTCGTTTTGAAACGACTCGAGGACTTATTCAGATTGAATATGGCTACGCTTTAGGCCAATTTTAGATTGTTTTTTCACTAAGTCCAATCCAACGAATTGTCAAACCTTGTCTAGACCTTAGATATATTACATGATAATAATTTACAAGTATTATGTATACCAAGTAACTTATTTAATATACAGTTAGACCATGATCTAGCCTTTGTAAAAAAGAAAGAGGTTTGAGACTCATTAGAGTTATGCTTATCCCTAGTTCTAAGAATAATAATAGATTAGGTAGAATTGAATCCGGGAGTTGGCTTAACTTAGTTTGACCGCCAAATTTACAGTTCAAACATGATCATATTCAAGTTCGACTTAGTCAAAACGACGTCATTTTATAGTGAGAACTTGAATAGTTCAAATTTGTTAAGTTGGGTTTCAAAATGACCCCCAAGCTTAGGGTGTAGTCAGAACCCATCAACATGTATCTAATCCTTTTAACTTCAAATTGGATAAGATCAGACCAAGCTTCTGACTTTCTATCATCCCTATTTTGACGTGATTAGATCCTTGCAAGACTATAAAATTACCCTTTTGTGATTAAAAGATTAAAAGTTTGAATAATGAAAATACCCTCTTTATAAAATAAACATTGTTCTAATAAAAATATGCACCTTTATTTTATTTATAGTAACTCACTATCAATTGTTACAAAGAATATGCTTCAATTAGTACATATGATGTTGTATACAAATAAATTGTAAGTTTCTAATTTTTAATAATATTTTAAAATAAAAAATATTTTAATTTTGTATTAAATAATTATGATAATAATATTATGAATGCTAAGTTATTTTAATAATTAATAATTATTTTATTATAAAATTCTATTAAAATATATGTAAATTAATTATTCACATATTCATATTCATAATTTTAATTTTAAATAAAGTTACTAATTTCAAATTAAAATCCTTATTTGTCACTCGTGTTTAACAAGTATTTGATACTCCAAACTTTTTATCAACATACATATAAATGTCATTTTAATTTTTGAGTAAAATAATATTATTTTTAAATTTCAAATTAAAAATCTTATTTAATCTAAGTGACTGTTTGGATTGGCTTTTGAAAGGTCAATAAATACCTTTCTCCACCACAAAAGTCTTTTTTTTAATAGATGTTTGACTGTAAAATAAAAAATACTTCTGTAATAGATATGATTTTTTTGGCAATCAAAATGCAGCTTCTTATGAGCTTTCAAATGACTTTTTTGAATAGATTTTTCAGATCAATTAATGAGTCTATTTTTTAGTTCACTTTGTCTTTATGTTTTACACATAATTCTCACAATAGTTACAAACTCATATTTACCTTTATCTTGCAAACTCATTTTATGTATTTAACTATTTATTCAACTTAAATATTTATTTTGGGATTTATATAACATTATTTGACTTTTTTAAATGTTTTAATATTTATTTTTTATATTAGTTTTACTTATGTTATAATCGATATAAAAAATTTAGTTAGATATATTTTTATTTTTGTTTCATATGGTTTAAAATTATATAATAATTAATACATTATGCTTTACATATTGTTTAATATACTTTAAACAATATTTATATGCATAAATAATATTTATTACAAAATAAAATATAGTTAAAATTAAAAGTATTTTTTATTTTTATATTATCAAACAGTCTATTATATGAAACTCTTTTAAAAAAATTATTTTTTAAATAATAACAAAATAGTGAAATGAATTCTTAAAAAAGTTTTTCTAAAAAATATAGTGCATACAAAAATTCCACAGAAAAAAATTTTATTAGTATAAGCTCGACTAAATCTGGATAAGACTTTATCCAAACTCGAGTCCGACCCAATCCAAGAACAAAGACCTACTATCGTACGATTGCTTCACGGAAAAAGACACCCTAACGTACCTACAGAAAAATGAATATGTGGACCCCGTACTGTATTTTCAATTAAGGAGCCGATAAGGGTGACCCAAGCAAGATTGCGGTGAAGAGTCCAAATCTTAAATTCTTTTGGACTTTTTTGACAGGACGCAAGTTTTGCAGCATATAAAGTCAAAGCACATCCACGAATGTTTAGTGCAATCCCGTACCTGTTACGCATCTCTTTATAAATTTTAGGGTTAATTAAAAAAAATTTAAAATTTTATCAATTTTTTAATTATAGTTTAAACTCTAAAATATAGCAATAAAATATTAAAAAAATTTATTTTTAATTATAATTTAAACTTTAAAAAGTAGCAATGAAATACTCAAATATTCAATTTTTTTCAATTCTAACCCGACGTTAGTATTTCTGTTAAATTTGTTAGCATGACTTGTTTCGTGTTTCAGAAATCTTAACTATTAATAACGTCAGCTAAAATTAATACAACAAATGAAGTTAATAAAAGGATGTCGTTTAATCACATAATTAAAATGACGTTGTTGTTTAAAAATAATCTAAATCATATTACGCAGTTTCGACAACCTTACACTTTTGATTTTAATTTTTTTCTTCATTTTCAGTTTGTTCTCTTAATATCTTCACCCTTCGATTTTCAGATTACGCAATCCCGATGCCTTCACACTAAGGGCATTAGAAGAACGAACTAAAAATGAAAAATTTATTGGGAAAGTATGTTATAATGCGAGAGTAGTTTGAGGCGTCAGAAGAACAAACAAAAAACAAAAGACTGAAGACATCGGAAAAATAAGAGATAACGTGGGATTAGAATTGAAAAAAAATGAAAGTTTCAATATTTTATTGTAATTTTTTGAAATTTGGGATAGAATTGAAAAAAATAAAAGTTTTGATATTTTATTACTATTTTTAAAAGTTCAGGCTATAATTAAAAAGATGACAAAAATTTGAGTTTTTTTAGTAATTAACCTTAAATTTAATAATAAAAAATGTGACTTATGATTTCGAAATTCATCCAATTGAGTTATTTGTTTTAATTAATATGGATTAATTTGTTAAAATGGTATCATATTTTTCTCAATTTAATCGAATTATATAAATAATTAGATTTGATCAAGTCAATTTGTTCAGAGACCAATCAACTAAATTTGGGTTCCTTGACTTAAACTCGAACTGTTGAAAAAAAAGGATGGACGACCCAAACTTAATTTGACCCATTAAAATGTACAATTATAACACAAGTAATTGTTTTATTCCATATATGCGATTAATAATAGAGATAATCAATTTTAAAGTATTCAAAAGTTTTTTCACCTATAGGTGGTCAAGTTAGTATAGTAGGAAAGCTATTGAATTTTTAACATGGACAGAATGTAGAGTCTATTATCAAAAATTAAGCTTGGGTTAACTATTGTCCAAATAATTAGAACTAGTTATTTGAATAGTTGACCTTTACTACTCATAAACCCTTTAATATTTTCATATCTAGTCAATATGAGATACTCTAACACTCATTCTCAAGTGCAACTAGGACTGGACATCTAATTGTCACTTGAAATATACACAGTGGTAATCGGATCGGGCCACTAGGACTGAACATCTAGACGGACAACCGAGAAATTAATAATCCGAACTAAACCCGCTCTGATATCATATTAAATTTTTAATATGAGCAGAGTATAAAGTTTACTATCAAAAATTGAGCTTGGGTTAATTATTGTTCAAATAACTAGAACTAGTTGTTTGGATAGTTAACCTTTACCACTTATAAATCCTTTAACATTTTCATGTCTAGTCAATATAGGACATTCTAACAAGTGCATTAGGTCAAAAGGTACTGTATTCGAATCTTTTTACTTACGCTCTCTCGATCGAGCTTGTCGAACAGAGTTTGTTTAGTGCGAAATATCTAATTGGTGTAATTTACAGGCCATTGTGTCAATCCGGAGATTTACCCAGTGTGCATCCAAAGAATAACGATTGCGGGTTCTTCCGTTTTAAAAAAAAGGTATTCAATTTTTTGAGAGTTTTTTTAATTAAGTGTTCAAGTTTTTAAAAATTTCAATTAGGTTTTCTCAAAAAAAAAAAAAAGGTAATTAATCTTTTAAAATTTTAACAATTATGTTCTTAACGTTAGTTTTTGATAATTTAGCTAATAAGTAGACGTCCATGTGACCCTTAATAGACATATCACTTAATTAAAAATAACTTTTTGAAGTTAATTGTTAAGATTTTAAAAGATTAATCACTCAATTTGAACAAATTAAAAATATGTAATTAACAAATTATAAAAATATATTAATAAAAAATAACATACTTCGAACATAATACTCTCTAGTTTCCAGGACTAGAAGAGGGTTATTAATGTACGTAACTTTTTAATTGTAATTTTTATAAAAAGACCGTTTCTTTTATTTTAACACGTAATTAAAATAATACTAATAATTTTTTATATTATATTAAACGAGAAGTTGGGAGCTTAACCATAAATGAAATTCACGCGCTTTAAGGCGGGAGTGGAACTGGTGAATTCGGCCCATCTTGAGGTGATGAGCGCGAGAGATTGGAGCCATAAACAAATGATAGATTTGAGGAAAGGATAGATTTAGCGGCTCTCCTGTTTTTCCGGAAGTTGTCAAACTACTCTGTTTCTGTTTTTTACCAAAGACAAAAAGACAGAAGAGGTTAAGTCTTTCTGTTCTGTTCTCCAAGGTAATAGTAACTTGTTTTTAAAAGGTTTTTCGTATAAGACACAAGAAAAAGAACAAACACTTTGGTCTTGTTTCAGAGGTAAGAGAATTTGCTAATTTAGGGAGAGATTTGGAAGAGAGTGGCCGTTTCAACGGCCAGCTCCATCTCAACTCATCAATCTAGTTGGCCGTCAAAACGTGATCACTTCTCTGACACGGTCCATTCAAATCCCATTCCATGTATTTTGATTCCATTTCTCGGGGAAATCAGAATTTTCCTAGGAAATTTGGTCTGTAATCCACATCATCGTTCGTCCACGACTCGGTGGGTTTTTCAGGCTACGAAGTGGTAATTTCAACTGGGTTTGTTTCAGAATTTCATTTTGTCGTGTAATTAAGTATAAAGTTGGAAGCTTGTTAGTTCTGTTCTTGGTTTTTTTTTCCCCTTCAGGTGTTTGGATCATGCAGTACAGCATATTCGCGACAATGCGTAGCATGAATTTCACAGAAGGGTGTAAAGGCACTCAGGTCTATGCCCTAAATCCCAACGCACCGACCGCCGCGTGCGGCAGTGTCGGAGAGAAGTGTTTGCAACACCTCCAAGATTTCAGTGTCAATCCAGTTCGTAACAAACCTAACCGAAATGGGCAAGCGTCACCGAATCAAACGGCGTCTATTGTTGGTGGAGTCGAGAATTTACTACCTTGTGGCCTCCCTGTGGCCGATCTCCTCGAGCCACAGATTGAACCCTGCCTCAGGCCTGTAGATTTTGTCGAAACTTTGGCTGATGTGTATCGTAGAACTGAGAATTGCCCACAATCCGAGAAATCCAAGAGATACATAGAGCAATGTGCGATATTTCGGGGGTCTTTGGATCCGAAGTTGTTTAGGAGGAGTCTCCGATCAGCGAGGCAACATGCTGTTGAGGTCCACGAGAAAATCGTGTTGGCCTCGTGGCTACGGTTTGAGAGGAGAGAAGATGAACTCATTGGTACGTCAGCCATGGAATGTCATGGTAGGAATATACAATGCCCAAAGGCTTGTTTGGTTCATGGATATGATCCTGAATCGGTTTATGATCCTTGTACCTGTTCACGGTCTCCTAGAGGAGACATTGATGATGAATTTTCTAATGAAGTCGAGGAATGTTCAACTTCTGATGAAGATGGCGATATGTCTTTCTGTATTGGTGATGCTGAGATCAGGTGCATACGGTCTAAGATAGCCTCACTTTCAAGACCTTTTAAAACAATGTTGTTTGGTGGCTTCATAGAGTCGCGGAGAGAAAAGATAAATTTCACGCAGAATGCTATATCGGCAGAAGGGATGAGAGCGGCAGAAATATTTAGCAGGACAAAAAGTGTAGATTCTTTTGACGTGTCAGTTCTTTTAGAGCTTCTTTCATTCGCAAACAGGTTTTGTTGTGATGTTCTGAAATCGGCTTGTGATGCTCATTTAGCATCTCTGGTTAATGATATCGAAGTTGCAGTGCTGTTGATTGAGTATGGATTGGAGGAGACTGCATATCTTTTGGTAGCAGCATGCTTACAAGTGTTCTTGAGAGAGCTTCCAAGTTCGATGCATACATCTTACGCAATGAAGTTGTTTTGTAGTTCAGAAGGTAGGGAGAGATTGGCCCAGGTTGGGCATGCTTCATTTTTGTTGTATTATTTTTTGAGTCAGGTTGCAATGGAGGAAGACATGACATCCAACACAACAGTCATGCTTTTGGAAAGAATGGCAGATTTGGCGATCGAAAGTTGGCAGAAACAACTTGCTTATCATCAGTTGGGCGTAGTGATGCTTGAAAGGAAGGAATTTAAAGATTCCCATCGTTGGTTTGAAGCTGCTGTTGAAGCAGGTCATATTTATTCAGCAGTGGGTGTTGCCAGGTCTAAATATAAGCGCGGCCACAAATACTCGGCTTACAAGATGATGAACTCACTGATGTCGAATTATAAGCCAGCTGGGTGGATGTACCAGGAAAGGTCCTTGTACTGTGTTGGCAAGGAGAAGATGGTGGATTTGAACTCTGCAACTGAATTAGATCCAACTCTTTCTTTTCCATACAAGTATAGGGCTGTATTGATGGTAGATGACAACCAATTTGGGTCAGCAATTTCAGAGCTCAACAAAATAATTCGTTTTAAAGTATCTCCTGATTGCCTTGAACTACGGGCTTGGATATCGATCGCCTTAATGGATTATGATGAAGCTCTTAGGGATATTCGGGCACTCTTAACATTGGACCCTCATTACATGCTATTTCATGGTAAAATGCATGGTGACCATTTGGTAGAACTCCTTCAGCCTCTTGTTCAGCAGTGGAGTCAGGCAGATTGCTGGATGCAACTCTATGACAGGTGGTCATGCGTTGATGATATTGGCTCCCTAGCTGTTATACATCATATGTTGGCAAATGATCCCGGGAGGAGCCTTCTACGGTTTCGACAATCTCTCCTCCTTCTGCGGTATGCTTGCAAATATTGACTACCTTGTTTAGTTTCTTTAACCATTCGTAATGCTGTCTGCTCATTTAATTAAATGTTCAAGCACTAGCAAGTTGCATCTTCATTGATAAACGAATAATTTGCCCCACAAATTAGTTGATGTTGTTTATATGTGAGAACATATATGTTCTTATTGTAATTGGTTTGCTATGAGTCAATTTGCATGTACAGGCATTAAGAAAGTATAACGTTTGTCTCTATCAAGTTGGACTTTAGACATTCTGGTCAGAATCAGTGGCATTAAAACAAGACCTTATCCTCCTTTCTAACCCAATTTATGCATCAGTTTTGATTAATTACGAATGAAAATGTTGTCACGTATTGCCATTTCTCCAGAGGTTCTCTGTAATGATTTTCCCTTTGGTTCTTACACAAGAATCAATCTCTTTGTTTCAATGGCTTCATGTTGTTTCCAGTTTAAATTGTCAAAAGGCTGCAATGCGTAGTCTCCGGCTAGCTAGAAATTATGCTACATCTGAACATGAAAGACTTGTCTATGAGGGATGGATTTTGTATGACACTGGCCATCGAGAAGAGGCTTTAGCCAAGGCTGAGGAGTCAATTTCAGCGCAGCGATCATTTGAAGCTTTCTTTCTTAAAGCTTATGTATTAGCAGATTCAAGTCTCGATTCTGATTCCTCTATGTATGTCATCAAACTTCTAGAGGAAGCTCTTAGGTGCCCTTCGGATGGCTTGCGAAAAGGACAAGTGAGTTGAATTTTAAAGTGATCCTTTTATTTTATGTGACTACGGAACATATTAACGTTATTTTATCATTTGACAGGCGCTGAATAATTTGGGCAGTGTCTACGTTGACTGTGATAAACGGGATCTAGCTGCCAACTGCTACATGAATGCATTGAATATTAAGCATACTAGAGCACATCAAGGTCTGGCACGTGTATATCATCTCAAAGGTCAACGCAAAGCTGCGTATGATGAGATGACAAAGTTGATAGAGAAAGCAAGAAACAATGCGTCGGCTTATGAAAAGCGATCAGAGTACTGTGATACAGATATGGCGAAGAGGGATCTTAGTATGGCAACCCAGCTCGATCCCCTGAGGACATATCCATACAGATATCGAGCAGCAGGTAAGTCATAACTGCAGTTATGGTTTCTGCAGTTTATAATTGCCAGTAAATAAATAAAGAATATATAATCATGTGCATCAAGGTTTGCTAATTTGACTGATCTTCACTTTATACTGTTTTTACTTTATTATCTTAAAGAAAGCTTGATGATCATAGTATTTATGCTAAGTGTATGGATGACAAACATATTCATTTATGAGATTTGCTCATAATTCTGTTCCTTTTCCCTCGGTATCTTTTGGATCTATTATTTGCAGTGGTAATAAACATGAGCATGCTTGAAGTTAATGATGTTGGATCTTTTGATTATTGTTTTTTTTTTCCCTTTAAAAAGTTGGCTGTGTCAGAATGATATAGCAAAGTTGTGTTAGTGTTTTTGTATGTTTTATTACACACTGATGGGCATAACTTGGACATGAAGAAACTTTCTATGGGAGTTATAGTCTTGAACTTCTTGCCTCGATGTCTGTTAGTCCTTGTGTTTGTTCGACTTAATACAGTGAAGAGACTCATAAAAAAACGTTTCTTTTCTCATTGTGGTTAAAGTTTTCTACACTTCGAACAGATGCCTGTCCTATATATTTGGCAGGGAAAATCTATTCGCCACAAAATTTAGGAAATGGTTCCGTCCTACTTTTACTACCTGTGAATGTAAATAAATGAATTTGTAGTCGCTTCATATCATTTAGCTTCACTTTGGACTACTCTTGTCAACTTAGTTGTGTTCATGAGTATGATTGCATGTCTGTGGAGAAAGTTTGCACTACTAAAATGTTATAATGCCCATTTCAGCTTTAATGGATGACCATAAAGAAGTTGAAGCTGTAGAAGAGCTTACGAGGGCCATAGCTTTCAAGCCAGACTTGCAGCTGCTACATCTTCGAGCAGCATTTCATGACTCTACGGGTGACTTGGCCTCTACTATTCGTGATTGTGAGGCAGCACTCTGTCTTGATCCCACTCATGTTGACACCATTGAGCTCTATAAGAAAGCACTAGTGCTGGTCAATGAACAACCAAAGTGAGAACCAGAGATCTATATTCGTGGTATCTTCATTAGGTGGGCAATCCAATTGTTGCCGAACCTTCTCCCATTTATAGTGCGATGGGGGCCTGTGCTTCTCAGGGTAGATTATCTTTACACAGCGTTGTTCTGAGACCTTTCTCGCATTTACTCCCTGACCTCTTTTAAGAGCGTAAGTTCCTATACGGATGAGAAACTGGATACTGAAGATTATGTGTACATATTTGGATGTGGTTTTGGAACATTGAATGTTAAAAGCGGTTGCATATTGCTTTTACTGCTACCACTCGACACCGCAACTGGGACTTGCGATAACAAGGTCGAAGAAACTTGTACATGTAATGGCAGCTAAGAATGAAGTCTGCCCTCTAGAATTTTACAGGTCTGTCTTTTTTGGTGAAGTATTTCCACGGAAAAATATGCTCTTCCTGGTTTTCCAGCTTAACAATTTTCTCCATACAACAGTTGTGAAGAGGACATCGTGATACTCAGCTTTGTTTCTGTTAATGTTTAAGACACTAGATACATTCAACATTGTACATCACTCAGTTCTTATTGTTATGACAGTCTCATTTTCTCCTCTGATGAAAAGTTACCTTCCAATAGCTTTAGCCGCTATTCTTCGGATATGTTGTGTAAAGTTTGAGTTCCGTAAATTACGTGTTTTTATGATAGTGCTGTGAAGTGAACAAGTTAATAGAATGAACTATGAAGCACGTGAATCATTGTGAGTTAACAGTATCGGAGACTTTTCAGCTCTCTTTCACGTGTGATTGTTATTACCATGAAAAGTCCAAAAGTGGTTTTAATGGCTTCCACGAGATACCCATAGTTCTCACCTGCTCTCTGATAATATCAAGCAACTACTTTTATTAACTTTTCTTCACTCACTTGGAAACTAAACTTAACCAGTCATCTTCATGTCCAACCTAGTGCATTTTTATGGAAGAAACAGAGAAAAAGAAGGTTGAAGTTGTGAACAGCTCAACAAAGCTGCACTTCAATTTGCCTCTCTTATCAATCAGGCGACATTTCCCTTCTGAGGATCGAGGACGTTCTGCTACTACTGATTCACATTCTGCTATTCCATTTTGTTGGGAACAATCTCCTGGAAAGCCCAAGGAATTTGTGTTCACGAAGGAGTTCCATACAGGAGACACTCCTCGTCCAAAGCTGCCACCTTGCAGGTGGCATCTGCAGAAAGAAAAAACCAAACCTGACGACCAGGAACATCCTGTCAATGTTCCCGAACCTGATGATGGCTGTGATGCTGATGTTGAAGAGGATGATGTGTTTTCGGATGCTGTAGAAGTGTTATCCTTGACAGAAGCAATAGACATCGTTCAAAAAGCTGAGGATGATCTTGACAGGCTGAGCTTGGAGAGTGGAGAGGTCAGTGATTGTGATTCTCCCAACTATATGATCCAACGATTTCTTCCCGATGCTACTGCACTAGCTTCATCTTCTATATTGGAAGCATCCAAGAACATGAACAAGACTCTTCATTATAATTCCTGCAAGTTCTTGGACGAGTTTGACCATGGAAAAGCTGGAGGATTGCACTCTTCGGAGTCTTCACCTAAGGGCTGTGGATTGGAGACATTCTTACCGTGGAGGACAAAGCACAGGCTCTGTGGTCTAAAGAGCTCTCTCAACCATTTCTCACCCAACTTGAAACCCAACCGGATTCCAAAACTAAAGGGAGATGTCTCCATTCTTAGACCTTGTAGAGATGCAAATAAGTAGAGTCTGAGTCCTACTTGATTCAAAGTCAATGAACTAAAATTGGTTTGACAAGAATCCAATTTAAATTTGATCGAGTCGGATCAGAGTTAGCATACCAAATCGAGTTTGATCTAACTCGAATTTGTACTCAGGTTTGGATTAGTCCATTGTCAATACTAGAAATAAAGGTATTTGATGTATAGTTAGAGTTACATTGTGTTTCCCTTTTTTTTTGTTTTGTTTTTGGAGTGATAATATCTAGAGATGCTTCATTTGTAAAAACTCTGTTACTAAAAGATGTAAATTATATACACATCAGTGGGAATTAGAATTGGTAATCCTTTCAATCATTTAATAGTTCATGTAATAATAAGTTTAAGTTATTAAAAAAGCTTATAAATAAGGGTTCTAATATACTTGTCAATAGGTCCGGCCCAACCCGGCCTATCTTATAATTTCTTTAAAAATGTTAAAACAACGTCGTTTTTGATAAAACAACGTTGTTTTTGAAATGATGGTCGGACCACGGGCCGACCACTTTTGAGTTACTGTGCTAAAATCGAGCTAGGTCTGAGTTAGAATTGACATCCTCAATTTCAAATACCTAAGTTTGAGCCTAGTTTAACTAGATGGGAACCAAACTTTTATCGTTATCTCTACTTGAGAATGAAGACATGATGGACTTGTAGAGCTACTTAGATCAAGCTTGTTACATGATTCTTGTTTTGGGTACAAAATGTCACTGGTTCAAATCCTGTCGTTCCTACCTATTATTGACTTTGCCTCTGAGCAATAACAAGGGATCAATTGAGATCAATTAAAACGGGACATACCTAATCTTAAATTTTTATCATACTCTGTATGATAGCAGAAGCATTCAAAATATAGTAAAATGAATTGTAAACTTATAGAAACTTATTTAGAATACGTCATTTGTAGGCTATTATTAAGTTTTGTCATTTATGAAAAGAAAAAAAAGCTTAAACTTTGCTAAATTTTGTAATTATAACTTGAAATTTAAAAAGTGATAATTAAATACGTAAATTTATTTTTTTAAATTTTAACTCAAACTTTAAAAAGGAGTAACAAAATTTTCAAATTTTCAAAATTTTTTTAATTTTAGCCCAACGTTAATGCTTCAATTTTTTCCTTCATTTTCAATTTATTCTATTGACACTCTCACCTTTCGATTTTCAAATTTCATAGTTCCGACGTTCTCATGTTTAAGGCATCGGGAGAACGAACTGAAAATAAAAAACTTACTGTTGTAATACACTACAATGCGAGAAGAGTTTGGGGTGATAGAAGAATAAATAAAAAATAAAGGGCTGATGGCTGAGAACTAAGAACTGAGGATGTGGAAGGAACAAACAGATAACGAAAGACTGAGACTGCATAAATTGATTTAAGGATTCTGTTTTTAACAGCGATGTCGTTTCATTAATCTTTATTTTTTTGTTATTTTTAGCTAATGTATATTAATAGCTAGGATTTCTGCAATACAAATAACGAAGACATTAATGTCGGATTAAAATTAAAAAAATTTAAATTTAAATATTTTATTGTCACTTTTTAAAATTTAGGTTAGAATTAAAAAAAATAAAAATTATTATTTTTTAAAATACAAATTATAATTATAAAAAACAAAACTTGATTTTTTTAAATAATTAACTCTTTTATCCAAAATGAACTTACGAATAAATGTTTTGTTTTATTGAATAAAACGTTGCTAAAATCTTCGTAAACAATTTTAATTGTATCGGCAATATATAAAATTGCTTCAGACACCGACTTGTTATTGTTGTCACAATTTTCTATAAATTCAACCCTAATTAGATTGGGAACAGAAAATCGTCAAGTCGGCAGTGACTGGTATTGCAATGGGAGGGCATGGAGGTCTCAACATCCTTCCCCAAAAGAGCTGGAATGTATACAATTACGAGAACAGAGAGAAAGTCCGTCGCGACGA
>JAOTAX010000004.1:32519567-32544227 GCA_025629825.1 Erythroxylum guanchezii
GTATGATGCCCAGCTTATTTGGAGGCAAGGATCCATTCGACGACCCTTTCATTACTCGCCCTTTTGGACTAGAATCGGGTAGGTTTCAACCTCAAAAGTTCTGCAATACTAAGAATTTCTCAGTGAGAACTGAATAGAGAAACAGGAGAACATTGAATTCTGAACTGCTACATCAATATAAGATCACCATATATAAATGAATTTAGCCTAGAGCCAAACCATGAAACTGATTTGTAATAGGGAAAGTGCTGATAAACCTGAAGAAGGATGAGAAATGCTCGAGAAAAGGTGTAGGGTCATCTGCCAGCATATATAGAACTCGAATACATGCCATTAATGTAAGATGATTGATACGATGTGGTTATATCGGCTGAAATGCCGACCGATAATCTCGAGTTCAGTTCAGTCGGCCGTCGAGTGTCCGTGGAGCCCCAATCATTAACTGTAGGAATTCTATCTTCCCCATCAAGATACCTTGTAATTTGTTTGATGGTAAGCCTATTCTCTGGTTGCTGATCGGAACAGGACAGACCTAACCCCAAAACCAACTCCATCTGCTCAACAATGAATCTCGAATTCAATTTCGGATCGGCTGCATCAAGAATTCTGCCCATTTGTTGGCACTCTAACGCCCACTATACCAGTATAAAATGACCTGTATCAATAGGCCTCCTGCCTGTAGCAACTTCAAGAAGCAATATACCATAAGCAAACACATCAGATGCGAGCCAATTCAGGTGCAATATACCCAATTGTGCCTACAACATTGGCGATACGTGAAACTGTGACATGATCACTTAACCTGACGAGACCAAAGTCTCCAAGCCTTGCATTCGTTTCAGAGTCTATCAGGACATTGCTAGGCTTTATATCTCTGTGAATCACAGCTTGTTCATATTCTTCATGCAGATACAGTAACCCAGAAGCGATTCCTTTGCTTATTTTGAATCTTTCCTCCCAACTCAGTACAATGTTTTCTCTAGGATTGTGTAGTAGAGTTTCAAGGTTTCCATTTGGAATGTAGTCATATACAAGAAAGAGATCATTTTTTCTTCTACACCATCCCTGAAGATTCACCAAGTTCTTGTGCCTCAATCCTCCTAGACTTTCCATCTTCACTGCAGATTCTTTTATTCCTTGAACCGAATTGTGAGTGATCTTCTTAATGGCAACTTCATTTCCATTCATGGGCATTACAGCTTTATACACTGCACCTGATCCACCAACTCCTATGATTTCACTGTCTTTGAAACCTTTAGTTGCTGTGTACAAATCACCATAGTTCAACCTGTGTGAGCACTCCAGTTCCCAATCTTCAAGACTCTCAACCTGTTCCATCCTTTTGTAAACCGTAAGACACAACCGTATCAGTATCAAAACAGCAATCACAGAGCCTAAAGCAATGATTGTGGGATGCAGAGAGGAGGAGTTCTTTTCCTTTGTTGGTGGGATAGATAACTGAGAAAGATTTGGCGGGATAGGTAACTGAGAAAGATTGAGTGCAGGAGCTGATCCTGACATGGAAAAACTCCATCCAAGAATGTAATGAGAGCTTGAATTTTCACCTGTAGAAGCTGAGAAACCAACATACATAGACTCCTTAACAATGGAGGTTAGATTAATGGTATACGAAATGAGTGGTATATTTGGTTTCTCTTTTCCCAGTGGGACTATTGTTACATTTACAATTAGATTTGCTCCATCATAATCAATCCAAGATTGAATAGGATTGCCATCTTCCAACTCCAAATCCACTAAATCTCCTCTGAAATCATATGCAGCCATGGCCTTTACCTTGGAGACCATGCCATTAATGCTGATACCAACATGGTTTCCTCTAGAGCCGGCTTTGTTTTCGAAACCATTTTGGGTGTCAAATTCAACAGCAAAGATATGGTTGGAGGGATCTCCGTCGTTTGATGAGTTGAAGATTCCAAGGTATGGGTCTGCTTGTGCTCCAGGAAAGCTCTTAGATGGAGATAAAGTGAAGGCAAGTCCAAACCCACCATCATCTGATTTTGAAGGAACTATAGCAAAGACAAAAGTGGTGCTAAATGAAGAAGCATTAGTGTTAAAGGAAGAAGAAGAAGGATCTATCATCTGTAATGGTTTGTCATAAAATGCATGTCCTATAGCGTTCTTACTTTGGTCAGTGAGTCTGAGTAAGCCACTAGGGCTGGATATAGAAACTTGTTCAAGGGTAAGATCATTCTCATCCCGTAGAATCCATTGAAGATGAAACTCTTCAGGTCTTCATCTGCAGACTGAGCTGTAGCAGACAAGAAGAAGAAGAAGTAGAAGAGGAAAGCTCTAGGAATTGTTAGTGTCATGGAGGCTTCAGAAAACACTGATTACTTGAAGAGATGAAGAAAGACTTGGAAACTTACCAAGTCATGAACACCAAGAACATCTATAGTTTTGTTGCTGAGGACTGTGATTGTAGTGTACATATTATATATCTAAATCTAGACAAAACCAATGACTCTGACCTTGATTTCTCCGAAGTGTTCTTGGTGGTTTCAAGAGTAAGCACTTCCCTGTTCACTAATCTCACCTGTATCTCTTTGGATTTAACTAATTTCCAAATAGTAAAGACACCGAATCTAGGACTCTTATAATGCAATGAACTTGCTTGAAGGATTATTATAGGCCATACTAACTTGCTAACTGAATAACGATAAACAATTGTTTGGTATTGCACTGGGTCGTACAAAAAAATTTTAAACTGTAACTAATTATACCAATCAATACATTGAATAGGGCATGACAATTAATTATAGCCCAACTTCAAGTTAACGGGCCAGACCCAAGTCAACCAGGCCTCGTGCCTTTTTAAAAAATTGGATCTCAGGTCAAATTTAAATTTTGGTTGTGCAGGCTTGACCAAGCCCAAGACTGATAATTGTAAGAAAAATAGCGTCGTTTTCTTTAAAATTGTCGGGTCTCAGGTCAGGTTGAAACAACTTGCAGAGAACGAGGTCTTTTATTTTCTAATTTAATAAATAAAAAATCAAGTTAAGCCTAGTCATTAGATTATTAAATTTGAAAAGTAAGAAAATTTAATAATTAAATTAAAAGAGATATATTTTTATGTTTAGATATTTTTAAAAATAATTTTTTAAATAGTTATTATGTCTAAAAATAAAGTATTTTATATTAATTTTAACAAATGGAATTAAGAGGTCATATTTTAATTAGATAAAAATTGAAAAATTATTTTTATAATTTTAAAAAATTAACTGAAATTCTATATGATACTATACTAATACTAAAATCGGTACAAATTTCAGTATAATACATTGTTGATTGTATTAAAAGCTAAAGAGAAAAAATAATCTTCAACTAAAATACATTTATATAAATTTCACTATACATTAATGTATAAAAGATTGGATTTACTATTTTACTTTCATACACTTTAGTTAAACTATATGATGTATGTTTAAATCCACAATCTGCAAAAATTATATTTTATGTTTTATTCTTATATATAATTTATTAATTAAAATTTACGATTACTATTTTTTAATCTTATATTATATAACATTCACGAGCAAGTCTCGTTAGGGATGGCAATGAGCTGGTCCATGGGCTGATTTCGTCAATTTTTTAAAAATGATTTTTAAAAATTAAAAGTGTAAATACAACATCTTTTTTTCAATTGAGCTCAGGCCCGAGTTGTCCAAGCATAGACTGATTCGAAACCTAACTCTTCTAAATAAAACAACAATGACCTTGGATAACCCAGTTGTTTTGCTTAGAAGAGTGAGTCTCTGCCCAAGCCTAGGCTCAATTAAAATACCTAAGTCTAGGCCTATTAATCGGCTCATTGTTATTCCTAAGTCCCGTTAGTTACTTGTTTTAAAATAAATTCCGAACTTTAGGTTGAGCTAGCCGACCTAATTGGTCCAATCCATTCTTTCGAGTCCCATAATTAAACTAAAATATTATACAGCCTCTCTACTGGTTAAGTATAAGGCTGTATACTACTAGACTTTCTCAGACCTTGCGTCTCAACGGGATTCTTAGTGGGTGTTATTATTGTAATATTCTTTATATTTATTTTGATAATGATAATTCTAATTCTAAATTTAGAGGTTAATTATATTTTGACAATTTTAGCATAATCAAGAGTTTAGGTCGAAGAGTTACTCAAATTGCTGCCAATTTTTATATAAAAAAGCTAAATTATAACAAAAAAGAAAAAATTTGTAGTAACATATTTCAAACTAACTCAGCATGATCTCCATGCAGAAACTCGAATTAATGGAGTTCCTCTCCATTCAAGGATCATCTCGTTGTTGTTTTCTCCTCCAATCCTCACCCCATATGGAGTCTCTCCTTCCCTCACTATTTCTTTGGCTTCAACTAAGCTCTCTTTGTTGCTCAGTCTCAACCCTTCAAACCCTAACCCTACCTTTAGGTCACATACTTCCACCATATCTTCCCACTCTTGCATCCACGTAGCAGAAGATACATAAGGTGCTATGAACAGACATTCAATGGCAACTCTAGCTTCTGCAAGATGGATCTGAATATTCCATTCTATTGACTCCATTAAAGCATGGTAATGTTCCATGAAAGTATCAAAGAATGATCCAAAACTAGGGTTTCTCTTGTATATCTCCCATCCACCTCCATCTCCAAATGTAAGTACACCTCTAGAATTGGTTAGTAGTTCCTTAGCCATTGATAAGAACTCCATCACTTTTCTTCTACTTCTCATTCTTCCCATATGAGGAAGTGCCCACATGCAGTTGAACACCAACCATTCTCTTGCTCTAACTCCTCCTCTTCTTTGACCTTTCCTCATCTCACTAACCAGATCATGAAGTTCCATCTCTTCCACATTCAGGATCAAACCAAAAGAAGAAGCAAAATCGTTTAGTCGTTTCCTTGTATCCTCAAACCTCCTCCACGAAGGAACACACCCAGAATCATCTTCTTCCCACTTTATTGCAGTGATTCTCAACGTCATTTTCGTCGAAACCAGACCATAGTACTGGTGTCCTATGTCTAGTCGTTGATGGTGTCCAAGTGCCATGATCATGGACGACCATTGTACTCCTTCTCCAATGTCAAAGTCTACTACGTGTAAGACATCAGAATCAGGAGGCGTGTGCTCGAGAATTGCTGAGTTTGCTGTGAAGTGTGCGAGCATGCAGAAAGGGAAGATTCGATTGAATGCTTCAAAAGCTCTAGTTGAGTTTTTCTGAGACTCTTGTTTAAGGTACTCTGCTTGTTTGT
This sequence comes from Erythroxylum guanchezii, assembly GCA_025629825.1. Classification (NCBI taxonomy): domain Eukaryota; kingdom Viridiplantae; phylum Streptophyta; class Magnoliopsida; order Malpighiales; family Erythroxylaceae; genus Erythroxylum; species Erythroxylum guanchezii. The sequence continues at coordinate 32,524,815 of JAOTAX010000004.1, forward strand.
CTGAGGGATGGAACGTGTAATACAACAGACGCTCCCAAACCTCTCCAATGGGGCTCACTTTCTCGCTAATCCTTCCCATTATAACCTGTGCAAGCTCTGTTTGTTCGTTCTCTACGGCTTCTATGTAAGCTCTGATCAAATGATTCAGACTAAGTTGGTTGTTGATCTCAAGATCTTCAGTTGGTAGCGAGAGTGGTTGCTGCCTCAACGTCGTGTCCTGATCTATGCACGTATCACTTGAAACTGCTTTCTCTTCTCCAACCTTTAACCATTCACTCACGTCCTCAATATCACCTCTCAGAATCAGCTCCAATTCCTCCATGTCAAGTGGCGTTGGTACAATCCCATTAACACTCGATCTATGAGTTTCATGAACAGGTATAGTCACAGGTTCAGGAGAAGAGGAGTCATCAGGATGAGAGAATTGGAAGTGTTGAATCTGGTTATGAGCATCCATTCCAAGTTCATAACTGGTGTATTCATCAAGAGACAACTCAACATTGTTACTGTATACTGGGCACGAGAACTCTAAGAACTCATCTTCTCTCATCTTTTTGCAGGTTAAGGAGATCAGGAGAGACTCAAAACCAGCTTGTTTCAAGATCTTCAAATTGATGAGATCTTGTCGATAACTTGTTAATGCATGTTCATGTAAATATTATAGTGCCTGGAAAAGAACAAAATTGGAGATATTTCTTGACAGGCTGAAAGTTCCTGATCGAGTTCGGATTCTTCACTGGCATTTCTCGTTTCAGACAAAATTTCTTGAACTCAACTAAACTTAATCCACCTCAGAATTCTCGCTCTGATTGACACTCAAACATCTAGCTCCCATCTTTTTCTCTCTTACGTCCCTTTTGATCCTTCCACTAAAAAATTTAGAAAATACAATCATAATTATGACAAATTACAATAACAATCCAATATACTCACTTGTTTATTGAATTTAGCTGTAATGTACATAAACAAAAATTAGCTAAGTTAACTCCTAAACTAATTAATACAAATAAGCTTATTAGATATCATATAAAAATTTGTATGCGTGTTAAATATTATATTTCTTATGATTATTCGAAACAGTCTCTCTACTAATTAGGATAAGACTGCGTATTACTGAACTTTTCTAAACTTTGTGTATTAACGAGAATTTTACTAAGTTGTTATAGATGGATAGGCACTATATGAACTAAGGCTCACTTTGATTTCTTGTGAAAAACTGCGACAATGTAAGAGTTCGAATTTATTCAAAGTTTATGCACAACTAAACCTCTTTTACATTGTTGACAGCCTATATCTCAACAAGGTTTGTCATTTATTATAGGATAAATGTATTTTAAATATAAAATTTTACTTAACTTTGTAACATTAATTATCAATAAAAATATTAATTAATTATTAAAATTTAAATTTTATTATAAATTTAGTACATTGATAACTCTTTTTTTAATTAATTTATTGACATGAATTGTAGTATAAGATGAATTCATTGGCATAAGATGGATTGACAACAAATAAAACGTAAAATTTTAATAAATTAAATACTTAATAAATTAAATTTTCAAAATTATTTTTGATAATGATGAATGTATAGTTGATTGATTTTTCATTTTCACAGATAATTAAAAAATTAAACCGGTTCAACTAGTTTAACAGTAAAAATCTTGAGTCGTTTTAAATTTTTTGATTTGATTTATTTTAATAATTTTTATTGTTAAAAATCAATTTATTAATTAATCACATAATTTTCGTAAACTAATTGGCTTTGTAAAACAAATAAATACATAATTTTTATTTAATATTTTTTTAATTAAACTTCAAATGTTTTTAGTGGATAAAGAAAATAAACAAAAAGAATTGGAAAATAGGAAAAGAAAAAAGGAAATTTCATAGTTCCAAAACTTTTGAACTCAACTATATTGTTCCAAAACTTGTCATCATCCCCACCAAAGCGAGCATGTGATGACGACAGGTTTCCAAGTTTAAAGCTTCACGCAACTGAACTTTCTTCAAAAGCTGGCAATGGAAATTGTGTAAAGAATACTGTGTTTCCCTCTTTGTTCCAAGCCGACTTACGGCAGAAATTAAGATAATTTCAGGACATACATTGGAAAAAAAAAAAGCATTAATTAAATGTAACCATGTTAAGTAGCAACTCGAGTACAATGTGGTCTGTTTCATTTCATGGGGCATGTGGTGTTTTTCCTGCTTATTTATTTATTTCTTTTATTTAGTATTTTTAAAATTGGACCTGAAATTAAACCGGTAAAAGAAAATGTTTAAGATTTAAAAGATTTAATCAGTATTAAATTGTCATAAAATATCGGTTGAAGATTAAATAAAATTGAAGAATTTGATAAATGATTGAAAAAATTGTTTTTATTTATCGAAAAATTTAAAGTTTAATAGAGAAAAGTTACTGTTAAATGAAAATTAATTGATTTTTTTTAATAACATCAATGTTTTCAGTAAGATAGATAGGAAGTTTAAGATTTAAAAAGTTTAGCTAATATTAAAAATTGAATAAAATTGCATAATTTAAAAATGATTGAAAAAGATTGTCATCACTTAAAAGTTTAATTGGAAAAAGAAACTGTTAAATGAAAATTAATTAGTTCATGAAAATCGACCGATTAATTAATAAATTGATCAATTTTAATAACAAAAATTATTAAACTAAATTTAACTTGAAAATTAACAATCGAACTGGAAAGTTGACCAGTTCAAGGTTTTCACTGTTAAATTAGTTAAACCGGATCAATTTTTAAAATACCAATTAAAATCAATGATTAAAAACTCAATCAGTTCAATCGATTCAAACCGTAAAAAAGATTTACTTTAATAATTCTTGATGTAAAAAATTGATCAATTTTTAATTAACGGTTAATTTTATAAATTTATAAGTTCTTATAAACTAAAATAAATCAATTAATTTTCATTTAATAATCTATTTTTCAATTAAATTTCAAATTATTCGATAGATAAAGACAATTTCTTTCAATCATACTTTAATATTTTTAATTTTAGTTAATCTTTAGCTGCTTTTATGACAGTTTAATAGCGGTTGAATCTTTTAAACCTTAAACATCTTATCCTACTGGTTTAATTTCTGTTCCGGTTTTAATTAAAGATGCTTTAGTAATAAAACTGCTAAATTAGGGACGACACCCAAAATATTACATTAATTTACGCCATTACTTATTAATAAAATTGCAGTTAAGATTCTACCGGAAATTAATAATAAGACAAACGAGAGTTTTAAAATAAAAAATATAGAAAAATTATTAATACATTTTAAAATTTTAAAACAAAGCAACAAGAAGGAGAATATAATTGCTTTGTTACCTAGGAAGCGAAGCTAGTAACTGGTCATGAAACAGAACATATATCCCTTTTTGTGGCAACTAATACTTGTTTTCTAGAAAGAAAACTATTCATAAGACATGTCGAAAACTAAAATATCCTGAAGGCTAACGACTAAAAGACAACCTCGATCACTTAGAAGAAAAGGAGAAGCACCAATTAATGGCTAGAAGTTGCCCCTTAAAAGGTTTTATGTTTGATTTCTCCTACTTACACTCTTTTTATCAAACCTGTCGTATAGGACTTGCTTAGTGTGGAGTATTCGGTTAATATTATTTACAAATTATTGCATCAATTTAAAAATTTATTTAATGCGCATACAAAAGGTAGCGACCGCAAATTCCTCCCTTTCCAAACAAAAAAAGAGCTAAAAGTCGTAAAGATTTGTCAAGAAATTAGTTGTTTTTTCTATTAAAAGGTAAGGTCAAATTTAATTGGGTACTTACAATATAAGCTAAAATGGGTTGGTCCATACATAAGAAAAGCTTTTTTTTTATATACATAAGAAAAGCTAATTATTGCATTACTAATTGGTTATAGTTTTATCCAATATTTTAAATACTAAACCGAAAATTAGACGATAAAATAAAAGGTTTAAGGTTTAATCAGTATTAAATCGTTATAAAATTGGTTAAAGATTAAATAAAATTTTAAAATTTTAAAAATGTCTAAAAAAGATTATCTTTATTTATCAAAAAATTACAAGGATAATTGAAAAAAGAGATTATTAAATGAAAATTAATCAGTTTATTTTTGTTTATAAAAATTAATTAGCTTACAAAAACTAACTAATTAATTAATTAATTAGTTAGTTTCAGTTTATTAATTAATTAGTTAGTTTTTGTAAGCTAAGTTTTTAACAATAAATATTATTAAAATAAATTGAACCGAAAAATTAGTCTATTCAAGATTTTAACTATAAAATCAGTTAAACCGATTTAGTTTTTAAAACATTGGTTTTATCTTTGCTTGAAAATAGGTTTAAAATAAGGTAAATTATATACTTAATTTTGCAATATAAAAAATAAAAATTTAGTTTATTATAAATATGACCTATTAATTTATTAAAATTTTCACACGTTTGTCGATATAGATAAACTCTATTTATATAACCCTTATAGACGACTAATTTGCTAAATTAATGCAAATCATGCCTAGAATTAATAGATTTTAATATCGGGATTTTTTAAAAAAATTTAAAAACATTTACCGACAAAAAAATAAGTACGTTAGTAAAATCTATTATATTTACCGACGGAACACAACAAACTGTCAATAAAATTCATGATTTTTACTGACATAATAAAGAATTATTGTCGATAATATTGACATTTCATCGCTAGCTTTACCATCAAGATTTGCTGAAGAAAAATCGTCAATATACTCACCGACGGGATAATCATGATCATCGGTAATGTTGTAATAAAGTTACTGACAGAATAAACAATACCTTCTGTAAATATTTTGACGGAAAAATTTTGACCGTCCGAAAATTTCTGACGGTAACAACCATTCTCCGACGGTTGCATAAAAGTCCGTCGGTAGATTCTATTATGTGTCAGAAATTATTATCTATGGCTGTTTTTACGACACTTTTGTCTGTCGTTTAATTCCGTCGCTAATTTCTATTACCAACAGAATTCAAAAATTTTCCGTCTGTAATATCCGTCACTAAACGACAATTTTCTTGTAATGTAAGTTAGCTTACCTAGTTATGTATGGCTGAGTTCTTGCACCGTTACACCAAGAATATGAAATATTTATTGTCTAGGAATTCCATTGTTTCAGTATTCATTGAACCTTTCATCTCCAGCTAGAAGCATTCACCATTTGATTTCCTTCACCGAATACATTTGCTAGAAAGACTTGAACATGTCAAATTTTATAGGAAGATGTCATAGAGTAACCCACGTATCCATAAGTTGTCAAGTCTCAACGAACAAGATACTCAATATATATAATATTATATATATATACACACACACACATACATATACCTTATCTATGTGGCTTGAAGAATCTATAGGCCGTCCACTTTAGTGTTGGATATACAGATCCTGTAAAGTAGTGCCTGGAATACAAAGATATGTAGGTTTCAGGTTTCATGCATGGCAATCACCGTCATACGTAACATGTGTCCCTTTTACGACATAAACACAGTTGGAGAGCAAAGTTTGATGTTTGAACGCAAACTTCGTTTTCGATCGTTAATACAAATGAGACATCAGTTTCTTCAAATTTGTTGCGGCAAACTCCTATGTTTTCGGAACGTGTCTCCAAATCCTCAGTACAATATTATCAATAATTATAATCGCATTTCATACAATTAAACCTATATTATATTATTCCTAATTTGGAAAAGGTTTTAAATTACAACTCAAATTAAATTATTGTGGATGATTAAAAACTTAATCGGTTCGGTTTGTTTAGTTGTAAAAATTTTGAACCTTCCAATTTTCTGGTTCGGTTTTTAACTTTCTGGTTCGATTTACTTTAATAATTCTTGTTGTTAAAAACTCACCAATTTGTTAATTAATCAATCAATTTTTATAAATTAATAGGTTTTTATAAATTTAATTAAATCAATTAATGTTCATTTAACAATCTCTTTTTTTAATTAAATAACTTCAAATTCTTTGATAGATAAGGATAATCTTTTTCAATCATATTTTAATATTATTTAATATTTATCTAATTTTATGACAATTTAATATTTGTTAATTTTTTAAACTTAAATTTCTTATTTTACCGATTTAACTTTATTCCAATTTTTAAAATATTGTTATCGGGAGTAATTGTCCAAGACCATTTTAATGTCTGAAGTCTGAACAGAAAAATAAAAAGAGCAAACCTGGCATTTTAAAATTGACGGCTCTAAGAAAAAGGGTTACTTCCAAGCTCCAAAATTGTATTAAGAAACTCGTATTGATGACTTCAAGGCTTAGGAATAGAGTTTTGGTATGATGTAAGAGTTTTAGCCGAAATGTAAATGTATAATTGACAAGTCTATACAACAAAACTATTTCGTAAAATCCAAACTCGTTTGATCGTAGGTAAGCTTCCTGTTAATGTTACTGAGATACAAGTGTGTGTGTTCATATATCCTGACCTACAGGTTGTCTCTACATTGTTCACTATAAATATACAGACACTTGTATCTCTATATCAAATCCTATTAGCAAGCAAACGTCTTATTTCTTCAAGCCCTTTTCACGAGAAGATGATGCAACCAGAAATGGACGAGTCCTCTTGGACATTTTACAATCCCATAGACTCTAGTCTTGATCAAATCGGCTTCTATGGCTTGGGGTTAGGCGACTCTGGTGATGATTTATGTGAAATCCCGACGACACTCACTGAGCAAGATGATATCTATGATTTTGAAACGAACCCATTCTTCTCCGACATGTTCTTCGACGGGTTGGCTCAGTCTCAATCGTGTAACGACAATGTACAGATCACTTTTTCGGCGCAGGATTATGCACTGGACCATGAAATCGAAGCTTACTTCAGCGAACCTGTGGAGATAGTACAGGGTAGGTCTTCTAGTGGAAGTGAGGGACAGGATTTATGGAGTCCAAGCTCATCAATAAAATCAAATGAAGCTTCCGTGGAGTTAACACCATCTTCTCTAGTCTTACCATGTGCAGGTTGTGAACTGGATAACCAAATAAGTCTTCTCCATCTTCTCAAAGCTTACGGTGAAGCCATGGAGGACGGCCAGAGAGAGCTCGCCGATATTATCATACGGCGTGTGAGTGAAAAAGCTAGTCCTGCTGGTGCAACCCTAGAGCGTCTTGCTTTTAACCTGTCCCAAGATCTTGGAAAACAAGCAGATTATCTGAAACAAGAGTCCTGCAAGAACTTCGAGACAGCTTTCCAAACGTTTTACCAAATTTTCCCGTACGGTAGGTTTGCTCATTTCGCAGCAAACTCAGCTATTCTTGAAGCTATGCCGGTCGATGCAGAGACGATACACATAGTCGACTTCGATATGGGTGAAGGCATACAATGGCCGCCGATGATAGAGGCCTTGTCCGGGAAACAAAAGGCGGTGAGGTTGACGTCGGTAAAAATTGGGAAGGAACTAGAGTGTGAGTGGAGTCCATTGATGTGGAGCTTCGAGGAGGCACAAAGACGACTCCATGATCATGCAAGACACTATGGTGTAAAGCTGAAGGTGGAAGAGATGGAGCTTGAAGAGATGGTCACTGAGATCAAGAAAGGAATAAAAAAAGATGGTAAAAAAGAATGGTTAACCTTCAATTGCATGGTGGGTCTTCCACATATGGGAAGAGTAAGGAATGGGATGCTCGTTAAACAGTTTCTAAGAATAGCTAAGGAATTGACAGGAGCTGGTTTTGCTTCTGATAACACCAACAGAGGTTTAATCACTTTCGCCACAGGACATGTCATGAAGAACCTGAGAGATGGTTCAGGATTTGGGTCGTTCATGGAAACTTCCATAGCTCATTACAGGGCGTTGCTTGAGTCGATCGAATCGAACTTTCGAGCTAGTTTAGAGGCAAGAATGATGTTGGAGTGCCTGTTTGTAGCACCTTATATCTCTTCTCGTTCTTGGTCACAGAAATGGGATGAGGTTAAGGAAGATTGGCAGTTTCAGGTTGCAGATGGATTGGGAACGTGGAGAGTGAGCAAAGAGAGATTGGAAGAAGCAAGAGAAATGGTGAAACTGAACCAGAACTTGTATGAAGTGAAGCTTGGAGGAGGAAACCAGGATAACCAGATAATTCTGGAGTGGAAAGGAACCCCATTGTTAAGAGTTTCTACATGGATAAACTGATTAACAGTGGGTTGGATTGGATTAGGAATAGGAAAATAATTAATCGAGTTCGACCTTGACACGAGGTCTGAACCAGTCTGAGACTTGCAAAAATACAATCAGATTTAGACCGTCCGAAACCTGATCATGTTTGAATCAAGCCAAATATCAACAATTGCTTAGTAATTATTAATAATCGAAGCAAATGAGATATTCTTCTCGTCTTCTTCTTATTATTATTATTATTAATATTATTATGTTTATGTTTATATTTATAATTATTATATTATTATTAGTAGTATTTTAATTTCTTTTTTGAGTTTTCTTCTTCTTCTTATTATTATTATTATTATTATTATTATTATTATTATTATGTTTATGTTTATGATTATTATATTATTATTAGTAGTATTTTAATTTCTTTTTTGAATTTTCTGTTCCTTTAATTCTAATTTTACTTTTATTTATTTGTTTATTTATTATATTTTATTTTTATTTTCATTCATTCACGTGAATTGTTTAGAATCAATTTCTTTACTAATTAATGGTAAGATTGCAAATTACTAAACCTCCTTAAACCCCACATCTTAATGAGATTTCTATAAGGTGTTGTTGTCGTTGATGAGATATTAATATCCTCATATTTGCAATATAATAAATATGTGTTACATTAAAATAAATATGGAGTGAAAATGAATTATATTATTAAGATTAGTTCATAATTATAAAAAAAATTTATGAATAATTAAGAATAACAAATTGTTACAATTTTTTAATTTAAATATTTGTTAAAAATATTTATACACATTAATTAAAAGAATTTTCATTTTTCTTGAATCAATTTTTTAATTTTTTCCTATGTCCTAATGAATAAGATTAAAGATTGAGTTTTAAAAAATTACTAAATTTAAATTTAAATTAGACTATACTCAAATTCTTTGGAACTTTTTATAACTTATTTGAAATAATATTAACTCAACTGAGGTAAAGTTGCATACTATTGGATCTTTCCGTATTTTACACGTCAGTGAAATTTATACTAAATATTATTGTTGTTATTAACGACTGAATATTAACTCGTTTGTGGAATTAAATATAGGCTTTTTTAATTTGAGTTTAATAAAAAACTTTAAAAATATTTAAAAAATACTTTATTTGCACTTGAAGTTGAAACAATATCTTATAAAGGAAATTTGGATTTAAACCTAAAATCCAACTCGGACTTGAACTAATTTAACATCTATAATAAAAAGGAAAAATTAGGTATTTTGAATAAAAATTTCTGCATTTAGCACTTACGGCGTCGTTTGGGGCTATCAGTTTCAATTCAGGTACTTTCCCTCCATAATCAAGCAAATCCCTAGACGACCACTTCCGGTTGTTTAAGAAAATGGGAGATTTGTCTGGAAAAATCGACGTGGAGAAGCTCATCTCGTACAGCGACGATCTGGTCGCGGTATTGAAGGAGAAAAGGGACATTAACAACTTGACCCATTGCTTGGAACAGTGCGAGGTACTTAGATCCTCTTGTAACACCGAGTCCGATGATGTCCTAACTCTTCTCCGAGGTCTGTTTCTTTTCATTTCGAAACCTGGCATGTTATGGGCAAGTTTTGTTTCTTCGTGATGTATTTCAATCTTGCTATAGATCTCGTAAAGTTTAAATCTTTTGGGCTGACGAGTTAATGTGGTGGGCAGGTTATGAGAAAAAGTTAGATGAATGCAAGCAGAAAACAGAGAAGGCAAAATTTGAGATTTCTGCAGATGATGAACTTGAGCTTCTTCAGAAGGAATTGGAGACAGAGCTTGAGAAGGAAAGAGTTTTAATGCAGGAGCTAAGATATGTGTATGTTTATTGTTGTTGGGGTTTTGGTTTTTGAAGTGGCTATTGATTGGATGACCAATTTCTTGCTTTACATGAACACATTCATCAACAATGAGGTCAATAATTTGGAAGGACAGAGGATTTCTGTTGAAGAACAAAGGCAGCATATAAAGAAACTTGAACAAGAGGAGCTGAGATTTCAGTGAGTAGATACGCCTCTCCATATTATATTCAAGTTACATTTTCATATTTTTCTGTCAAAACCATGTCGATTTGATGTTTCGGCTGAATTGCTTCGGGCTGTTCGGGCCTGGATAGATCGCTTAACATCCCTAGTTGCCATTTACCAGGAAAATGAAATGTTTTTCTTTGACCTTGCAGGAGGAAGCTGTCAATGTATGCATCTGTTGCTAATGTGATTCCTAACTTGGATGATCACTCTAAAGTGTCAGGCTGTATCCTCTTTTACCTGTTTTGAGAACACAATTCAGTCATTGCCGTAGCATATAATTGTTCAGATACGAACCCATTTCAGTTTCCTCACATTTAATCACAGATGTGGTAGATAGGGATAAAAAAAGGGTTGAGGTGTTTGAATTCGACCCATCAGATATGAATGCTTTCGATACATGTGAGAGCATTTGGAAGTTGATAAATCTGCGGTAGATGATTAAACTTTCTCCTGGAATTCTTATGTAATTTAGACCTTGCTACCATTTTGTTGTTGAGGAATGATGACAGCTTATAAAAAGCATATGTTTCTGTCACATATCTTACTTCTTGATATTGTCATTCCTTAAACATTCACCTCACTGGTTCTTTTGTCTTGTGTTCAGTTTTGATTCGTTGTGGGGTTTGAATTCTGTTGAAAATTTGTAAGTGGACTTATTCCATATCGATAAGAAATATAAGAACTGAATTATATACAAAAATAAGATTTATAATCTACCATGTTAAAGTTTTGAATTGAGATATAATACTTTAATGTAAATGAGTTGCCTTGAACCTAGTTGAATTTATGCAATTATGACCTTTATAATGTAGGGAACAGATCATAAGAGTGCCTTCACTGAACATGTGCAAGTTTAACCAACCGAAATAGTAGCAGCAGTATCTGGTTATGATATATACATAGTTTCACCAGCATGTCTACTTCCTGATGCTAAGATTACAACTCTTTTACTATTACGCAAAATTCACGTTGGAAGGAGACGATTCCTGCAATAGACTGTTAGATGCCGTCTATAGTTATCAATGCAAAAATCCCATATCCATGCTGTTGATTGATACATCCTTCTCCACCGCTTCATCACATGAAAGGGTAATGCTGCTTTTTTCTCCGAACAGAATACCTGCATGACTGAAACGTGTTGGATAACGACAACAGATACGAAGAGAAATCAACAAAATGGTGCAAATGGTCACCTGAAATGAAAAGCTTGCAGCCAAAACAGTGAAGATAAGAGACAAGAAACCCAATAGTTCACATTTATTTTCCTCCGATTCTTGTTTGTGATGAGATTCTAAATTATTTGGCTACAATTTTTCGCCACTTATCCTTGAGATCAACTGGTGTTCGAGTTGAATGAAAAATATGACGACCAAATTCCAAAATCTTCCTCCATGGAATATTTTTGTTCACTTCAGTTGAGTACATGCGCACTCCTTCCTGCAAGAGGGGAAAAGAAGTTGATAGATAATGCTGATCATGTAACTTGCCCATCCTAAAGTTAATATTAATTATCAATGATCATGATTCTACAAATTGCATAAAAATACTGACTTTTTAGTTGAAGCAAAGTTGCCCAAAACTCCATATGAAAAGGAAAAGGAAAATGCAAGCAAACTTTTCAGAATCTAAAATAGCAACTTGGCTGCTGAAATGAACTATAACAAAATTACAGAGGTCATCAACATGCCTCTTTCTTTAGCAAGCTTTACAATCTCTTTTAAGTCATACCCTAGGAGACTTCTTTATTAAAGATAAGAAGGTATGTTGTATGTCTTAACTATCAAAAAGTACCATGCTTTGGGAAATAACAAAGGTTGAAGATGCTCCATTATGTACTAACCATCAACAAAACAACAGTAACTGTTAGTTTAGGACAAAAGTGAATGTGCCAGTTATAAGATCAAATACTTCCTTTCTTAAAAAACCGCATGCCATTCTCACTCCATGGTTCCCACAGCTACAGCTAATGTTTGTTCAACTTTTCCAAAATTCAGTACTTGAATAAGTGCAAAAAATGAAAGAACCTTATCCAGTTTTCTCATTAATTTCAAAGATCAAACACGTTTGGGAGACAACTAAGTGATCAATACCCTTAGCATATCTTCCTCTTCGGGTGTCCAAAACATTCTTTTACGCTTTTCATTAGCAAATTGCAGGTTTGTGCTGCAAAAGAGGAGTAAAAGGATTAGCTTTTACTCACTAATATGATGTCATTTAAAAAACAGACAGGAATACTCACAATCCCTCGGCAGATTTTTGGCACTCTCTCGATTCCTTTGACGATTTAACTTTATGATATTGATTATCATTGTTTTCATTCAAAATGGTGGTGACTGATTCAGGGAATACTTCTTTCCAGGAGCTGGGATCACAATGTCGTGGTGTCTTCTTTCTACATACTTGTTTGAAACATTTCTGTCGTAGTATAATTGCCTTGGTATCTGAATCAAGCTTTTTATTCACTTTTTGTGCAGGAACTTCATCCCTAGGTGCACAATCTGCTCCAGTAAATAGCATCATAGCTTCTGGCACATCCTGATTTGTTTGTTCTTCTTGCACCCTCTGGACTAGGCTCTCTTGAGGTCCTTTTACAGCATCAGAATTGTCTTTTGATGATCTCTGAGTTGCATCAGTGACTGTACAATATTCTTCTACACCTTGAGCATTAGAAGTTTCCTCTTGTTGCCCATCTTCCATATTTCCATCTCGATCATCATTGATTTCTTCATTCTTCTCACACTCCATCCCTTCATCATCTTCTAAAATTTCAACCTCATTAAGATCACATACATTTCCACCATTTCCATTTTCTTTGCTCATGGCTGAAGTAACACCTTCTGTCTTCTCTTCTTGAACATGAAGCACGATGCCTCCAACCTTAACTCTAGGAGCTAAAGGGTCCACGTGATCTTCAACCGCAATCTCAACCTCATCACAATTGGCCACCTTAGCACTTTCCTTTGGCTGCATATGTACTTCCTTCCCCAGCGCAAACTCCTCATCTACTCTATCATCTGCCAAATCATTATGCTTCTCTCGAACTTTACCAATCACTTTCCAATCTATAAAATCGAAAAGAGCTCTCTTTTTCAGAAATGCACTTTTCTTCAATCGGATGGCAGTTGCCAATTGCTGCTTGAACCAACAAAAGGGGCAGTAAAACTTCCCCATCTGATCGAAATTCGGCTCAAAGTTCATACATTCTTTATGATAAGCCATCAAGCAACCAACCCCACCACAAACAAACAATTCACCAGCTTTATAGCACTCCACACACGAATCATTTTCCAACCATTCACTATCTACACCATCTAAATCACACTCCTCTCCAAGAAAAGAGTTTCTCCCAACACCAAAACCATGACCATCATCATCACCATTTAATTCAAACCTATCCATCCTAAGTTTCTGCATTAAAATCATCATTTGCATAGAACCATCGGTACCCAATAAAAAAACTTCGTAAAAGCATTTCACAATCTATGAAAAATAACAGACATAACTCGAAAGCTTAAACATGTATTTCGTGACATACAGTAGGCGAAACCGGAGGCTCTTGTAGCGATCTGGGGTTGGACAATCGCGCGCCCAGCAGGTTTTTGTCCGGATCCTGCAAAAACGACCACGTTCCTCGACGGAATTACGGTTAATTTGTTTCTTTTGATAGCGAGCTCACCAATTGAGAGAAGAAAAGGTAAAAAGGTAAAATTATAAAAAAGAGATGGGCTTGTAAGGTTGTTTTAAAGAAATGGTCGGCTCGAGCTCGACCTAGGGCCGGGCTGATTTACAAAGTTCTAGTCATCTTAAGACAAGAAGTTAGTTTTTGCTTTCTGGAACTTATTCTTGAGATCGTACATTAACTTGGGTTATTCGGAACTCTGCAAAAGGTATGCCATTTTTCACTACTGTCTACTTTTTATGGAGAAAACACAATTATAGTTAATCTCTTCTTGTAGTGTACTAGTCTGTAGAGAGTTTGACTTGAAGTCATTGTAATGTTGATGCCCGAGTTTTGGAACGAAATTCTGTTTTCGATATCAGAATCGAATCCACCTTCAGATACCAAGAATCAGAAGTAGCTGCATAGTTTTAATTGATCAAGTTCTAGCCGCACAAGAAACACAAGCTTCCCTCACCAAAAGAAAATTAGTAATTATTGACAGAATATTATCGACGGAAGAGAAACCGAAGCAAATTATCAACGGAAAATGACTTTCCGTAAGTAACATTATTGGGAAAGATTACATTTTGCGACGATAAAAATATCTATTAGTAAAAATGGAGGGAAATTATCCGGGCAAACTTTCCAATAGAATATAGTGACAGTAGAAGACTCCTGTCGGTAAAGGAGGTGGGAATGGTTGGCGGAATAAAAAAGTTCCGCCGGTAAATTTTAGAATAAACATCATCGTTTCTTTCGGCTTCAACGTTTTTAATATAACAAAAACAGCGTAGTTTTCTTACGCATTTAGCCTACTCGAAGACCCCCCTCCCTCTCCCTTGCGTTTTTATTTTCATTTCTCTGTTGTCGATTCGTCTTCTGCTTGTTGACGTATGTGTTCATTTGTCTTCCCCGGCCACTGTCATTGTGTCCATCGGCAGAGATAAGTCATTCATCCTTTGTTGTATGTGATTTTTTGTATAACCCGTGTTGGCATATATGTTCGAACCTAGGAGTCTTTGAGGTGTTTTTGTGTTTGTTTTGAATTGTGTATGGTGTGTTTGTGTTTGCAATGTTCTGGAAAGCCTTGATGAAGGAAAAAGATATGATTTACGTAAGTTAATTGGGATGAATCTGTTATACCTTTAAAGTGTTCGACGAAAGTTCTGAGTGGGTCTTTTAATGATTTTCTCCTTTCCATACTAGTTATCACTATTTTGGATGAATTCACATTACTATTCTATCTCCTGTGGTTATATAGATATGTAATGGGACTGTTATATGCTATAGCATCCATGAGAACAGGAAAGAAACCTGTTTCTGCTGAAGTTTCTCCATTTCCAAATCTTGGATGCGGTAGCTTGCGCTGGTAGATTTTTTATCAGTTCCTTAAAAATCTTTTTATTTAGTTTTCAAAGCAACTCAAGGAGATTTAGTTCGTTGGTAAAAATTGGATCTTTTTTTTTGGTACAAGGGAAAAGAAAACAAAGGAGACTAACTCCGAAAATCGAAACCCCGACGCAGGGATCGAGTGTAAAAAGTGCCTTGCATGTCGTGTTGTAGGACATCTAAAAGGCTCCTGGGCAGCTCCTGAAGAATATGAAGTCCCGGCGCCCCGACCGACGCTATATACGCCAAATGATCCGCATATTGATTCCCTTCATGAGGCGTATGCTCAACTTGCACTTCCCACTCTCGACGCAACAAGTCACGAACACCTGTCACAAAAAAGAATACACAGTCAGATCATTAAGAGAAGAAGAAAGAATATTGATGACCTCGAGGGAATCCACTTCCAGAATCACACGGCGATAACCGCAATCCCACGCCAGCTGCAGCCCTGAATACATCCCGCAGAGTTCGGCCAGAACAGGATTAACAATTCCTATCTTTTGTAAAAAGCCGCCACACCAAAGTCCCTGACTGTTCCTTAGAAGCCCCCCAGTAGAAGCAACATTAGAGTCCAGAGTCACTGCCCCATTTGTATTAAGCTTGATCCGGCCGTCCCGAGGTTTAGTCCAACTAACTAAGGTACCCAAAGGCATACCCTGGGACGGAAACACACGATTTTCCATCGTACTGGCATGAATGACCCAAGTAGTATAAGCCATGACAAGTTTAGGACCGTCAGATGGCCACACAAAACTGGGCTAAAAAATGCTTTGATTTCGCCACTTCCAAAGAGACCAACAAGCGACCCCAAAAATAGTAGTCCACTCGGCTGAAGACCGAGTCACCTGGTGGTTAAGATTCAGACGAAGCTAGTGGCCGACCTCCTGGCTGAAAAAATCCCCTCGAACCATGTCAGCAGGAAACTGGTGCCAGAAGGATTTGACTCGAGGACAGTCCCGTAAAGCGTGAAGTGTCGTTTCCTCGTTGCCACAGAAATGACACCCAGCCTCCATAGTCAAATGTCGGGTCATACGTTCCTTATTGGTTAACAACTTTCACTTAGCCACCAGCCAGAGAAAGGATCTGATGCGCTGAGGTCCCGACCACTTCCATATGTCCTCCCAATGACTATTTAAATCATCAGTATTTATATTCTCAATAAGCTCATAAGCAGACGCTACGGTGAAACGCCGATGTGAAGTGTGACCCCAGGTCAAACGATCATCGGCACTGACAGTAATGGTAGTAGACAAGATAGAAAGACAAACAATGTCCGGAAGATAAGGTTAAAATAACTGCCAAAGCCAATTGCCATGCCCATCGTGGAAATCATAAATTGTAGCATGAAGGATGCTCTCAGGAAGATCAGTCTGAGCCAGTAAATAGAGAGGGCCCCAGTCATCTAACCAGTGGTCCATCTAGAAAAGAATGCGGCGGCCATCGCCTAACTGCCATTTGGCTCCTTGTCGAAGAAGATTCCAAGTGGTGGCAATCCCTCACCAAATACCCGAAGCGCCAGACCGCGTCAGAGTCTGAGGGATAGGATCCAGAGAAATCCGATATTTCGCTCGCAGAGTTTGGACCCATAAAGCGTGAGGTTGAGTAAGGAAGGCCCAGCCGAGTTTCATAAGAAGAGCGTCGTTCATCGATCGAATTCGCTTAAGCCCTAGGCCCCCCGCTTTCTTGGGTTTACAAACGTCCTCCCAACTAACCAGGTGAATTTTCTGGTGACCGCTCGGAGATCCCCAAATGAATTCCCGCATCACTATTTCCAGGTCGTCATATAAATGCCGAGGAAGCCGAACCGTTTGCATGGTGAAGATAGGTAGAGCAGAAATGACCGATTGAGTGAGGGTAACCCGACCCGCTAACGACAGCATCCGAGATTTCCACCCAGCGAGTTTTTGCTGCACTTTGTCCAAAATATACTGGTAGGTATTGCGAGTGATACGCCGTGGATCAAATGGACTCCCAAATATTTCCCAAGATTGTTTATAATGGTAACCCGAAGCTCCTGGCTAAGATGACGGGCAGTATGATTCGGAACATTCTTAGAAAAAAATTATCCGGGTTTTAGTAAAACTAATGCATTGCCCAGACGCCTGACAAAAGGTGTCCAAAATTCGAGTGATTAGTTGCGTTTGCGTTGCCGTAGCTTCACCAAAAAGAACTAAATCGTCCGCGAAAAATAAATGGGATAAAGGTGGACCCGAAGGTCCCAAACGAATAGGTTTCCACTGGCCATCACTAACTGCCTGGGAAATGAGATGCCCTAACCGTTCCATGCAAAGCACGAAAAGGTAGGGTGAAAGAGGATCTCCTTGTCGAATGCCTCGGGAAGGGGTAAAAGGGTCAGAAAGGGTGCCTTGCCAAGCTACCTAAAAAGACACCGACGTCACGCACTTCATAATGACCCTGATAAGGTTACAAGGGATCCTCCGTTAGGGTAGTGTGGATGAAGTCCCAACGAATCTTGTCATACGCTTTCTCAAGATCCACCTTTAATGCCAAAAACCCCTGTTTGCCTTTTTTCTTCCGCATCGAGTGGATCACTTCCTGAGCAATGATGATGTTGTCCGTGATCTGACGGCCTGGGATAAAGCTACATTGAGTCTCCTTAACCAGATAAGCCATATGAGGTTTCAAGCGATTCACAATAAATTTAGTAATCACTTTATACAGCATCGTACAGAGACTGATGGGACGAAACTACGTAATACTAAGAGGATTAGGGATTTTAGGAATTAAAACCAAGATAGTTTGGTTTAAGTTGTTCCCAGTGATCACGGTGAAATATGTCTTGAATCAACTTAACCACCGTTGGGCCAACTTGAGCCCATTGGTGCTGAAAGAAAAGAGCGTTAAACCCATCCACGCCCATTGCTTTATTCGGATTGATGGAAAACACAGTCTGCCGAACTTCAGTAGCATGAATTGGACGATCGATGTCGTGAAGCCGATCCGCTGAAAGGTGGGGAAAACCCCCAGAGTAGGGAAAAGGAGTTGTCACCGTGGTGTCTGGAGTATATAATTGGATAAAGAAGTTCCGCACTAGAGTGTAGAGGTTATCGGAACCGGACACTTTAGTCCTAGAATGATCCAAAAGACGATCGATTTGCAAAAATTTCCGTTTAGCCAGAGTGACGGTATGGTAGTACCGGGTATTACGGTCCCCTTGGGAAAGCCAATCACATTTGGCTCGTTGGTGCTAGAAGATTTCTTCCTCGCACAACACTCGTAAAAGATCGTTGCTCAAACGATGCTTTAAATCCAACACATCAACCGACGGAGCAATTTGTATCACTCGCTGAATGCCCTCTAAACGGGCAAGCAGACGTTTTTTACGATGAAAAATATTGCCAAAAATCTCGTGGTTCCAACGCGAAAGGTGACGAGCGAAGAGAGTGAGGGAATGACTAAAGGTGTCGTTCTCTGGAAGCCAATGCTCTGCTACCACCTCAGTGAAACCCGGATGGGTTAACCACGCATTTTGAAACCGGAAACCATGAGGGCGGGGAGCCTGAGGAGAGGAGGTATTAAGATGGACCAACAAGGGTCGATGATCGGATCCCAAAAAAGGGAGGTGTTGATTGACCGTGAGGGGAAAGGCCCGCAGCCAAGGAGTCGAGCCAAACACCCGGTCTAGCCGAGCTTGAGTTAAACCTCAGCGCCAAGTGAATTTCGATCCCTGAAAACCGAAATCATGGAGATCCCACTGATTAACCCAATCCTGAAAGTGACTATTGACTATACGAGTGGTCGAAGACCCCCCTTGTTTTTCGAAAACCTCCAGTTTAGCATTGAAATCCCCTCCAACCAACCAGGGCTCCGACGTAAAAGCCCTTGGCCAACCTAAAAGACGCCAAAGGACTCGTTGAGTTGTTGGTTGAGGACTGGCATAAACCGGCGTAAAAGCAAAAGAAAATTCCCCATACTTGACCTTAGTATGGATGAATTGTCGATGAGCGACAAGCACCGAGACCTCAACATCATCTTGTCAAAGAAGCCAAATGCCACCAGAAAAACCGACAGCTTCGACCCTGAACGAGAAAGCAAAACCCAATTTTCGAATCACGGTGTTAGCCTTAGCTCCGCTAATACGAGGTTCGAACAAAACCAGAATACCCGGGTGATACATACGTATATAATTACGTAATATG
>JAOTAX010000004.1:32544327-32572249 GCA_025629825.1 Erythroxylum guanchezii
TTGTGTGTGAAATAGTCTGATTTGATTATACTGTCTTGGGTGGCATCCACATATCCTCCCAGGGGGTATTTGGGTGTTACAAAAGCCCCTAGCCAACCTAAAAGACGCAAAAGAACTCGTTGAGTTGTAGGTTGAGGACTGGCATAAACCAGCGTAAAAGCAAAAGAAAATTCCCCATACTTGACCTTGGTATGGATGAATTGTCGGTGAGCGACGAGCACCGAGACCTCAACATCATCTTGCCAAAGAAGCCAAATGCCACCAGAAAAACCGACAGCTTCGACCCTGAATGAGAAAGCAAAACCTAATTTTTGAATCACGATTTTAGCCCTAGCTCCGCTAATACAAGGTTCGAACAAAACCAGAATACCCAGGTGATACATACGTATATAATTACGTAATATGGCCCAGATATTCAGGCCCCCCATTCCTTGACAATTCCATAAGAGAATAGACATCAGATAGGCAAGCTTTGTTCGGGCAATAAGCCATCTGAAGTACCGGTAACGACATCCGAGAGTGTGGCCGAGTTGTCACTCTCTTGGATCTCCATCTCGTGCGCAACAATTAAATCCGTATTTAACGGCATCACAATGCCATCAAGAGGCTCAGAAGGAGGCAGTAAAGCAGTCCCGGACTCCCTACTTTCCATATCAGTAGTAGGGATGGTCGGCAGTGGGCAATGATCCATAGGCTCACTATCGTTAGGTAAAATTAAATTATGGTCACAAATCATTTCCGCATGTGATTCAAGATGAACAGCAATATGTGTATCCTGGGTGGTGGGGAGTAAAGTTACCTCATTGGAGCTGGTCTGGTCTACTTGGGTAGGGTTGGCGCCCTTGGAACTGGGGTGAGGTACGGATGAGGACTTGGTTTTACCTTTGGTACTAAGACGTGGAGGTCGTTTACTTTGTTGGGAAGTCGAAGCACCCTCGTTACCTTTATTAAAGCCCAAACTAACTAACTCAGTTAGAGTCCAACGGCTTCCAGTCCCAATCCCATCCGTCTGCACAGTAGCCTCCCTCGCAGACGTAGCAGCTGGCTTGTCTTGTTTCAACTCTGTCAACGCCGTAAATCTCGAGCCGCCCACCTTAGCGGCCAACGGTTGTTTGCGAGTTTGGCGCTGGTTTGGACGTTGCGCGGAGGAAGGAGGAGAACGCCGTTGCACCACCATCCAAGGCCCATACCCTGGGCGCCGGCTGGGCAGTTGCTGCTGAACCCTCCGATCCACGCTGTGAAGTGGAAGCAGGGCGCGTAGTCGGGGTCGCCGCCGGGGGAGAGGTGGTCTCATGTTCAGTGGAGGGACATTTGGTGGAGTCATGCCCCACCATACCGCGGGTGAAGCAGATGATCGGGATCCCTTCATACACAACCATCACAGTCTCACCATCAAGGTCTACTAAGGTGCGGAGGGGAATAGTGAGGTCGATGTCAACGGCCACCCTCGCAAATCGTCCTCGCTGGGTCTGCATTGTCGTCTCATCGATCTTCACCGTCTGTCCCACTTGATTGCCCAGTGCGGAGAGAATTAGAGGATGATAACGAGCAATGGACAATTCAGGGAAACGAACCCAGGTAACAACTCTGGTGACCTTGCCTTGAGAGGGACGGAAGGTGGGCGTCCATTGTTGAACAGATAACGCATGCTCGAATATGACCCAAAGGCCATTGGTTAAGGTGTTGAGAAAGTCTAAATGCTCAAGGAATTTCACAAGAAAATAATCATAGTCCAAGTCAATGACTTTAATGGAACCTTTCGGACGCCATAGCAAAGCCAAATGTTTACAGAGTATCCGACAACCAATGCGCCGACCCAGGAGTTTGATGACAACCGAATGTTCCCATTGTTTATCTAGCTTCTCTTTGAAAGGTTGGGAGAGTAGAACACCAGTCCCCGCCTCGCCCGTTAGCTGGGTGATGTCCCCTTCCTCAGGTTCAATTAGCTCTTCCACTGGCCACGCCCGAGACACTGGTTCCACTTCTACCGTCGAGTTACCGAAGACTGCACTATAAGTAGGTTTAGGATCAAGGGGAGGTTCCTCGTCCCGTTCCCAAAGCCGAACTTTCTTAGGCAGGTGCCCCTCGTGCATGAGGGAAGCCATGCAAACTACGAGCAAGAACAAAAAGAGGCAAAGGGGAACGGAAAGACGACGATGAACAATACAGATTTGGGAGACAGTAGAACGGTTAGTTGGTGAACAAACAATATTATTGTGACGATGTTAGCATTAAAGGAGGATAACATGTGTATAATGATTTAGGGAGTTGTCAATGCCAATTATTATTAAGGCCTAAGTGCCGTTTTAATATGTAATTTGACTCTAATTTCAAGGTGCTTATCAAAGTGGGGTATGGTGGGTGTGGGGAGTGTCATTCTGAATATGTTGATGAGAAGACGGGGCATTGGTTGTCAGGTAATTTTCAACCTGGTACATGAGGCAGAGAGGTCGTCTTGTGGTGGGTAATGTTAAAGTGGACTAGTCGCTTTTGAGGACCATTTATCGCTTTGGCAAAAAAGTGACACGCCACCATTGGACAGTATTGTTGCTGTTATTGCTCTGATCCCAGTTATTTCTCTTAATGGGAAAAAAGTGCTTTGTCTCGTTAGCATGTTTTTCGTATCAGTTTAGTTAGGTTATTTCGGTAGAACTTATATCAGTAAAATTTTTTTCTGTAAATTTTTTTAAGTAGAATTTTTTTTTAAAAGGCAATTAGTCATTTGTCTGTCATTTAAAAAAGAGTTTTTTTTAAGAACTTCATACAATAGATTGATTAGCAACATAAAAATAAAAATCACTTTTAATTTTAACTATATTTTATTTTATAATAAAATTATTTATGCATATAAATATTATTTAAAATATATTAAATAATATGCAAAGTATAATATATTAATTATTATATAATTTTAAATCATATGAAACATAAATACAAATATTCTGACGGAAAGAAAACGGCCTTAAGTAAATTTACCCACGGTTATATCCAACCGTCGATCCGGTTACATAAAATATCCGTCGATAAATTAACTATGATCGTTTTTACGACGTCTTTGACCGTCGGTTAATTTCGTTACTAATTTCTATTACTGACAGAATTCAAAAATTTTTCGCGAATAATATCCATCACTAAATGATATTTTTGTTGTAGTGCCTCAAATGAACTACTATAAAGAAGAACAGACTAGTTTCATGGAACCTGATGGGTGTATTAGTACAATTTCAGCGTAGACCATCCTAGAACAAACTGTTCAGGACATATCAAACCAAGCAGATTACCACAAACCAGCAGGACCACTATGGCTTAGTAACACTGGCGTCTTGGACTTGCCAGAAACCTTGATGTCGACACGGTTGATTCGTCGAGTCTATTGTACACAAATTCGGTTAATGGCTACGACATTGCGAGTATCAATTATGTTAAAGTTGGTTTTTCTGCATAGCAAACTTGATGAATATAAATCTGATCATCTTTCTCCAGTGATTCGTTTTCCAGAGGAAGCGATCTGCAGGCCTCAGGTACTTGAGTTCCTTTGTAAGCTTTGCAGATATAGCTTGCAAAATTCTCATAGTCCTGCATCCATGAAAATGGGTTTGGATTTTGAAGGAACGATCAACACAGTAAAGGCTAATGATCATAGTCTAACCTCTTGGAGTGGATGATTGTTCACCACCACCCATGGCACGAATCTATGTGCAGGATTAAGCTGGGCGGTTTCGTCGGAGTACTTTTTCTCAAGCTGTGTGTGATCGAATAGCAAATCAAAAGAAAAAAGATCGTTTCGTATCGATTAGATTAGTGCATAAGATGAGAAAATTAACCTCGTTTCCATGTCCATTAATGTAGCAATCTATTGGTTGTTTAGCCATTTCATTCATCCCAAAACAGCTAACCCAGTTGGTGAGTTTGTTCTCCAAAGACAGTCTCTCAATGCAGTGTATGATTCTGAAATGTTGTATCTGCATCAGGAAAAAAAGAAAATTATGCAGAATGAACACTAAGTCTGTTCAACTTTTTAAGGATCAAACATCAGAAAAATTGCAGAATTTACTTACAACATCAGGATAGGTTTGTATAGTGCAAGCATCAATAGCATTAAAGAAGCATTCATTTGGTCCATGCTGTGGAAGATCAAGAGATTTTGCAGTAAGAAACCAAATCGAATTTAACCAAAAAGAGCAACAGTTCGATCAGATTTAAAGTTTGACTCAATTTTTGTTAGATCATGAAGCAATCCAGATAAGGAAGGCAGAAACCTGACAGACGAAGGAACCATCAGAGTTGAGAAAAGCATTTCCCCATGGGATCAGCCTGAGATTGACAATGGAGATGAGCCCTTTATCAAACACCTTCACCAGATGGTTGACAATGAAATTTGCACAATATGGGCAAAGAGTCTCGTAGTACAGAGACACGGTGACATTTTCAGAGGTTGAAGATGATATTAAAGAAAAGGCCACCATTGAAGTGCAGAGAAGGAAATTGAGACATGGTCGAAGACCACTGAAGGAAGCCATGACCAAGCTGAAAAGGCATGAAAGTTGAGAGTACTTGGAGGTTGGAAGTTGGAACTTTATTTTTTAATATTTATTGTAAAAAAAATTATTTTTTTTAATTTTTAAAATTCTCGAAAACTTTAATTAAATTAAATTAAAAATATTATTTTATTACAATTATTTTAAACTGTTAATTTAAAATAAATTTAATTGATTCATTTCTTATTATCTTTTAATGATTAAAAAACACAATTAATTCAGTCAATTCAATCATAAAAACTTCGAACAGTTCAACTATTAGGTGTGATTTTTAAGTTTCTAGTTTGATTTATTTTAATAATTTTTCTTATTAAAAATTAATTAATTTATTAATTAATCAGTCAATTTTTATTAATGAATAAATTCTTGTAAATTAAAATTAATTAATTAATTTTTACCTATTTTTTTCCAATTAAACTTCACATTTTTATGAGTAAGAAAAATCTCTTTTAATTATATTTTAAATTCTTAATTATATTTAATTTTTAGCCAATTTCTTAACGGTATGATTAAACTCTTGTCTTACAAATTTAATTTTTTGTTCTATTGCTTTTTTTGATAATTTTAAAACTAAAAAAATTAAAATTTCTTCTCTCACATGTCTCATTAATTAAACTTATCTAACTTTTCCTTTTTTCTCCTCCACTTTCTGAGTCATGGACATTGTTGTCTCTCTCGAGTCTTTTTCAAAGACTTGTCATCATTTCCCAGTGCTTTAAGCTTTCTTTTTCAAACGGTGGATTGGCAGAAAACGCTTGTTGTTATGCAAACTTGGAACAATAAGTCACATCTAAAGACCCTTGTTCTTGGTCTTCTGTTCATCATCAACTTAGCATCAGAATCTCAAAAAAAAAAGGGGGTCCAAATCACTACTTCGAAGTACAGTAAAGGGTCCTCTCAAAATGCCTTGACTCAGAAGGATCCACTTCCTTTCACTTTCCGCGTGAGAAAAGGGAAACTAACGAACATTCAGACAATACATGTGAAGTAGTGTCTTTTGTTTCTGATAGTTCAGAGACACATGTTCATCGATCACTGAAATCTCTTCGGCTCTAGTTTCTGACAGACTGTAAGTTGTAACTGTAAAAGAAGAGATTCATGTGTTCGATTCATAGAACCTAGGAGCTGAAACCGTTAGATCAGTTGGTTGATGAGCTCTTGAAATGCATGAGATATTCACCTGGGAGACAATACATACACTTGCTAACTAGGTTTTCCGAGGAAAAGCTGGAGGCTGAAACTCGATGTCGGATGGAATCTTTTCTGATCAACCAATCTGAACTACTGAAACTTTGACACAGTTTTTTAGGTCAGCCAATGTTTTCAAATCGGTATTAAAATTAAATCAATACCATAAAAAATTTAAAGTTTAAAGCTTTTAATATATTACTTCATTCTAAAATAAGTTTAAAATTAAATTAAATAAAAATTTTTAAAAAATAATTGACTTTATTTATTAAAAAATTTCAACAAATTACATCGTCATAAAATCAGTTAAAAGTCGAATAAAATTGAAGAATTTAAAAAATAATTGACTTTATTTATTTAAAAATTAAAATTTTAATTAAAAAACAAGACTGAATTTATTTATTTATATTTTAAAAATTAACCGATTAATTAATAAATTTATTTATTTTTAACAATAAAAATTATTAAATTAAATAAATCAAAAAAATTAAAAATCAAATAAAAAATATATCGATTTATAGTTTTTACTATTAAACTAATCGAATCAGTTTAATTTTTCAAACATCGGGTGAAACAACAAATCAAGGCAAGATGAAATATCTCTTATTCAATTTCCTAATAAATAGTAAGTTTTAGTAAATCATAGGGTAAATTATATGTTAAAGTTTAAATTTTTATTTTATAATATTAAATACAAATATTAAAATTTTAATTTGTTTTAACTAATTTATTTGTTTTTCTTATTTATGAAAGAAAATTTATTTTATGAAATTAATTAATATATGTTATTATTATCACAAAATTATTTTATAAAAATAATATTTTGATATTTATGATATCGAATAATTAATTACAAATTTCTTTTACTTATCATATTACCTTAATTAACTTTGGGGTTTGGACTTTGGACATATCCTTTTTATGGGCCTAACATTACCTTTATATTAGACTCAGGCCCAAAAGATAAGTATCAGATTTTTGACCCAGGCCCAGAAACCACGAACCTTAGTGGACCAATTGCCGAACCTTAGCTTCTTTGCGGTTTGAGGCAAAGGATCGTCTTCCTCGTAAACAATCCTCCGTTCTCAGCTTGACCCTCAGTTAGGGTCTGTTTCTCGTCATAACCAAAACCTTAAACCCGACAAGTCCTGTGCAATGGCTTCACTTAACTTCAATTTCTTCGAAAACTGGTTCAAGAAACCTCCGAACCCACTCCCACCCATCAACCTCCTCTCTTTTACCGACTCTTTCTCGCACCAAACTTCTCTGAACTTTGCTTCAATCAGCTCCTCCATTAACGGTTCAAATGGCACCAAAAAGCCCGACCCAGAACCGGAAAAACCTGGTCATTATGAAAAAATGTTGGAACGGTTCTTCTGGGAACAAGAGAACCTGCCTGATTATCGTCACACGCCTGAAGTTGAAGAGATTCTGAACGAAGACCCACTCTTCGAAAAGAAAGAGAACCCAACAGAGGAAGAAATCAGAGAGAACAAGAGATGGTGGGAGGAGTTTCGAGCGAGCCCTGTGGTTCAGTTCATGGCGAGAGCTGTTGAAATCGCAGACAAGATTAACGAGATTGAGCTTAAAGCAAACTCCATTCCGTACAGATGGGAAGATAGGAAGATATGGCAGGCGGTGCCCCACGTCAACGGACCTGACGGCCGGCCAATGCCGAGAAAGGCGATAAAGACGAGGAAAGAGAGTGATGATAAGTTCTGGGATTTTGCAAGACAGTTCTTTTTTGGACTTTGGGGGTTTAGACAGAGACCGTACCCACCTGGTCGGCCTATTGATGTTGCTCAAGCTATTGGCTACAAACGACTCGAGAAGCGATACTACGACTGTGAGTTGCTTTCCTGAAGTTTCTGTAACCTATCTCATTCTTCTTATCATGGAAAGATTGGATCTCTAGTTAAGGAAAATGTGTTAGTTTTATGGACAAAGCTTGTGAATTTGTGCTAAGTGC
The DNA here is from genome assembly GCA_025629825.1 of Erythroxylum guanchezii. Taxonomy (NCBI): domain Eukaryota; kingdom Viridiplantae; phylum Streptophyta; class Magnoliopsida; order Malpighiales; family Erythroxylaceae; genus Erythroxylum; species Erythroxylum guanchezii. The sequence continues at coordinate 32,552,023 of JAOTAX010000004.1, forward strand.
TAGCATTTCGTGCTTGGAAACTCTAGAATTAGTTCTTTTGTTGGATGATGAATTGCTTATTGTACTGATCTTAGTGGTAGTAGTTACGCACTGATGTTCTTCTTTATTATGGTTGTAGTCATTATGAGAAGTGGTGGGTTTTACTATAAGGATCGTTTGGGGCGAACTCGAGGGCCGATGGAGCTAATACAGCTTAAAACTGCGTGGGGTGGTGGAATCATTGATAAGGATACTTTCGTATGGATGGAGGACATGGATGAATGGGCACCGATACATATGATTTACGGCATGGAACGTGCAATTGCTACCTGGGAAGGTTTGTCAGCTTCAATTTTCTTTATGATAGATAGTGAACTGGGCATCTAAAACAACTAGTTTGATAGATAGTGAACTGGGCATATAAAACAACAATCTGCATCTGAAGATGTCCTACAGAAGTGTTATTTCTTGTATTTATTCAAAAGATTGTGACCCTTTCGAGGTTCCTCCGTGAATGTACGGTGGCCAACTAATACGACCTTCCTGTGCCTTAGCGGATAAACTTCTTGAGTTTTAAAAGGTTGCTGCTTGCTTGGAAATTAGGAAATAGCATAAACAGAACTAAGCTAGATCATGTGTGACCCTGCTTGTTAATGAATCGATAGAGCAGGAACAAGTGAACAACTATGCCAGCTAATGCATAGTAGAGAACTGAGATTGTCTCGGAAACATATCTGTCTAACCTGTAGCTGAAGCTTGGTTGTTTCATCAATGTCAGGAAAGCGTCACCGTATGGGATTAGTGATGTTGTCAAGGAATCACACTAATTGAATACAAACTTCTTTACATTTATATTCGATTAGGGAGATTTTGGATGTTGAAAGAATTTTCTTGCATCACTTAAGAAAATCCATTGAATATGAAGTTTTGTGTCACTCTTAGCTGAGTGAGTTGCACATAGGAATTTGTCAAGCATCAACTTTGGGATTGCAGTGAACTGACACAGTTTATTGCCTTGAGCCTCAGTTAGACTTGGCGCTGCAGCGACGGAATTTCTTCATAAACTGCAGAAAGGTATACCTCCTTGGGTTCCTCTCAAGGGGCGTGAGCAGAAAACTTACAAGCAAATGCAACAAGAGGCCATCGAGAGCAAAAGACGTGACTTAGCTGTTTTGGAAGCTAATGATGGTGTTTGGCCGGGAGTTAGAATTCCAAGTTATGCTCTATTTCTATGGGCAAGTGGCCCTGAATTGACTAATCTCATTGAAGAGGATCACATGCCAAACAAATATATCCCAAAAGATCTCAGGTACTATGACGCTTGGTTTTGTTACTAGATGGCTAAGTGGTCCCCTGTAGGTGAAGCATTTTTATTCCCTCAGAACTTAATGCATGTTCACTGATTCTTTTCCTGTATTATGTCTCTGTTTTCTGGTTTTAGGCGCGAATTAGCTAAGATTATACCTGGCTTGAGGCCATGGGAGGTTTTGAGCATTGAGCAAGCAATGGATCAAATCACATACGGTGGACAATGGTATCGTGAACCTCTTGGTTCATACACGACAGGCCCTCCGTACATCCAGCATTGGAACAAGGATGTTTTGGTATTGTGTTGCTTCCAACAATATAAATTTCTATTTAAGTTTCTTGCTTTCTGGTTTTAGTCTATTAAATCCATTAGTAGGCAGATTTTTCATGTTTTATATGTCTGATGCTCAAACAAATCTCCACTTTGATGACTTCTGTTTCTCGAGAAGATTGCTTTACATTTTTATGCTAGTCCTTCAACATATTACATGTCTCGCTGTTTAAACTTTTTGCGGTATCTAGTAATTCTTTGATTTATTTACTCACTGGAACTTCCGTCTCCAGCACATGTTTCGGATTTTTCACAATCTGAGCACACAAGTGTTCAACAAGCTCGAGAAGACGGTTCCTGGTTTCAACGTCATAATGGAGAAAGTCCAGGCTGAAGCCAAGGAAAGGGATGCCAGACGTAGACAGAAAAGAGAGGAAAAAAAGAAAGCTGACGAGGAGAAGAACTTGTACAATCGAATCAAAATCGGCCGACGGTATTACTGAGTCGGGACTTGACTATCTAAAGCAGATTTCACTCAAGTCAGATCTCCAGATATCGAATCAAAATCGGCTGACAGTATTACTGAGTCAGGACTTGACTATCTAAAGCAGATTTTTCTCAAATCAGATCTCCATATATGCCTTAAGCCCCCTTTGAGTTTTACGGATGGTGTATACTTATACTGCTCTTTAAGATAGTTCTTGATTCAGAGCTATATACTTGATCATGGATTATGTTTGAATTGGTTGAGAAGTTCACTTCTATATTGACAAGATTCGAACTTTTTCTTATTCTGCTACGTCTTATATGGTGTCCGTGCGTGTTCAGGTACCCCAAACTTCCAAATTTTGATTTGTATTGAGTTGCACTTAGAGCTTGGGCCTTACATTATTCGCAGATCCAAGCTCAGCCAGAAATCTGTTCGGGCTTATCTGAAAAGTTCAAGTCTGATCAGATTTCAGGCCGATCTAAAATGTGTTAGTCCATCGGGCAAGCAGAGGGATGTAAGTCCATCGAACAAGAAGACGGAAACCTACCGACCTTGTCAGATAGATCAGACAAGAGTTCCGAACTACGTGTAGAGAAAGCATAGCTTGCCAATAAACAATCCTTTGTTCGAGGACGTTTGTCCCTCTCTACTTTATGAAGACGTTCTGCTACGAAGCTTGACGATGAAAGTAAAACAAGCTGAGAGAGCACAGTAGAGTGGGAAAAAAGAAATGGAAGATGAGGTCAGTGAGGCTGGAAGCTTATCAGTAAATCCTGGAGAAGAAGAACATGATCATCATCTTAAAGATGGAGATGAAGATAAGCCAAGTGGATTGATCAAGCATATCATGACTAACTTGGGGTTTACAGGGGAAGTTCCGAAAGCCAAAGAAAAGGATGAAGAAGAGAAGCATGAAAAGGAAGGTGGTGGTCCACTTGACCATCTCCCCAATTTGGTATCTCCTTTGAGTGAGGATGTTTCTAGAGTCAAAACAGATGAGGTATCACAAGTTGCAGAGAAAGAACAAAAAGAAACAGGGAAAGAAGAAGAAGAAGAAGAAGGTGGAGGAAGCATTATCGAAAACATTGTTTCCTACTTACCCAAATCTTTCCCAGGTAATTTTCATATCATCATAAACCCACCTACTATGAAAGTTCCTGCACTCTGTTCTTCAAATTTTCAACTTTTCTATGTACTCTGTTCTTCAATTTTTCACCGCACTCTGTCCTTCAACTTTTCAATTTCCAATTTTGATATTGCAGATGATGCTGCTCCAACAACTGATGAGGCATCCATTTTGATTCATTGCATTGTGCATGATTAAAAGGAGTTGAATCCTTGAGTTCCTGTAATTGATTGTCCTTGGCAATGTAATTTTATCTGTGATTTTCATGTTTTTCCCTGTCCAAATTTTCCATTTTTTGGATGTGTCTTTTGTTATTGCTCTTTGTGTATGAATTGAATACGTAATTAGAAGCGACATGTCTTTAAATTCTTAAGTTAAAATTAGAAAGGATGATAATGGGTCAGGCCCAAGGCAATCCGGACTAATCTCAACTTGGCTCGGGTTCAAACTGTGTGTTGGTCCCGAGATTTAGTCAACTTAAGCCTAATCTTTTAACTTCAGGTCCGGCCGGGCTTAAACCCAATTGTAAAAGAGTCAAATTTAATGAATTTAGTGAACAATGCTCGCTGTTTTGCGAAGGTTTGAAAAGGGTCATGAATATATGTAACCTTACTCTTATATTTTTACACAGAGGATGGTTACAAATAAACGAATCAAGGTTAAATAAATTTAATTATATTCTCTTAATTTATTTTTATTATTAATTAGATTAAAAATTTTGTTGGAATCAAATTGATATTTAATAAAAAATTATAGTCGATTTGTTAATTTTCAATTTACAAATTTTTATATATCTCACTATATAATATAATTTTATCATTCTTATATATAATTTAATTGTTTAAGCTTGTTTAAAATCACTATGAATAGTTTAGTAGTCTTATCATAATAATATTTTTCTTTTAATTAGAAATTTTTTCATTAATTACTAAAAAGCATGAATTAATTTGCTTAACAAAACAAGAATGTTGTAATCCATAGTTAAACTTTCAATTGTAAGGTATGCTGAGGGACAATAATGGGTTGGGCTGAGCCCAGGAGATCACTGCTATTGAGACTTGGACTTGGCTTGAGACTTGATCGGGCTTTGAGGCAACAAGCTTGAGCCCAAGCTCGACTTGACTGGGATGAGCTATTTAAGATTGTTTAAACAAAATGACATTATTTTACTTAAATATATCAAGATTCAAGCTGAGCTGAGTTTGAGTAGCTCGAGTCTAAGCTTAGTAGAGGCCAAGCCAACCTAAACTTCGCTTGTTAGTATTGGATCGAACTATAACTCAGATGTCATCTTTATTTTTATTTAAAAAAATAAATTAATTCACTAAATTATTCCATTTTAGTGTAAAATGTATTATTTTTCTCTTTTTTTTTTAACAATTCTCAAAGTATAAAATTTTCTATTACACTCACAAATTTTAGGACTCAATTGAAACAAAGTAAAACTTTCGTACTATATTTAAAAGCCGTTAAATTATCTTCCTTCCAAACCCTAGTGTTTAAAAACCCGCAGGCTTCCAATAACCTCTGTTCTTCTCCGCACAGCTCAGTCGTTTAGCGCAGGAACCGGAGCTCAAGATGGTTAGCTTCTTCTCTATCGCACTTCTATAATATATAGCGTAATTTCTCATCTGAGTTTCGCTCTTTGATCGTAAGATCTTTTTTTTCTCCTTTTTTTTGGTGGGTTTATGGGGTCTTACTGAAGTAGTATGTGTTTTATGATTTGCATTTTGGTTCTGCTTGCTAGATCTGAATTGGGATTTATGTTTGAACTTAGGCAGAGGTCTTGGTTGATTCCTTTTGTATTTACTTGTTGATTATAGTTCCATTGTTTTGCGTCGTTGATTTTGCCGCTGCGATTGGATGACTGCTACTGGATGTTTAAGTTACTTGAAATTGTCGGAAAAAAGAGTGCTTTTGTTGGTTTTATTTTTAATGCTTAAAATTTTGGTTCATTTCAGGCGAGAGGGTTGAAGAAACACTTGAAGAGGCTCAATGCCCCAAAGCACTGGATGCTTGACAAACTTGGCGGTGCATTTGTATGTTAACATTGTTCTTATGCTTGTGGTTTCATTTTCATTTGTTTCGTTTTTCAGTACCTCATTGTTCTTATTATGCTGCGTGCAGGCACCGAAGCCATCGTCTGGTCCTCACAAATCGAGGGAATGCTTGCCTTTGATTCTTATTTTGCGAAACAGGTTGAAGTATGCATTGACATATCGTGAAGTTATTGCTATCCTAATGCAGCGACATGTTCTCGTTGATGGGAAAGTCAGGACAGATAAAACTTACCCAGCTGGTTTCATGGGTATGCTTTTGATCATGTACCTTGATTACTTTTATGTTCCATATTTTTCATGATCCTTTAAAGATATTATGATGATGTGTTTTGCCTTCAAGAAGCGATCTTTAATTTGTAAGTTATGCTACTTTCCTATCTGTTGATAGATGTTGTGTCAATTCCCAAGACAAATGAGAACTTCCGTCTCCTCTATGACACTAAGGGTCGCTTCCGTCTTCACTCGATCAGAGATGATGAGGCAAAGGTTTGTCTACTGATTGTCCATGTCCTTCCTTCAACTGCTTTTTAGTTTGAATTTGAGAGCTTATGGTCATCAACTTTATGCACTTGATTTATGCATATATGTATTTGTATATATATGTGGTTGAGTTATAGGCTTATAGCCCATTAGGAGGCAGTGATCAATTCATGTTTAATGTCATGCAGTTCAAGCTATGCAAAGTGCGATCTGTTCAATTTGGTCAGAAAGGCATCCCATATCTCAACACTTATGATGGTCGCACCATACGCTATCCAGATCCACTCATCAAGGCTAACGACACCATCAAACTGGATTTGGAGACCAACAAGATCACTGATTTCATCAAGTTTGATGTCGGAAATGTTGTCATGGTTACTGGAGGAAGGAACAGGGGGCGAGTTGGAATCATCAAGAACAGAGAGAAGCACAAGGGAACTTTCGAAACCATCCACATTCAAGATTCTCTAGGTCACGAATTTGCCACTCGCTTGGGCAATGTGTTCACTATTGGTAAAGGAACCAAGCCATGGGTGTCTCTTCCGAAGGGCAAGGGTATTAAATTATCGATCATTGAGGAGGCAAGGAAAAGGCTTGCAGCCCAAGCTGCTGCATAGAATTTTTTTGCTGATCTGTTTTTGCCTTGTGTTCCTGGAGGACTCGTTTATGTTATAGACAGTGTCATTAGTTACTTTGTTCAGACTAAAGTTCTACTTGAGCAGAAGGATTCATTTTACTTCTGCCATGACCATTTCTGAATATATTTCTTCTAGCCAGCAGTTTGGAATTTTGTCATTCTGGTGAAACCCAGCTTAACATTTTCGACTCATATAATACTTTCTCTTAAGAGTGATGTTCTCTTTGTGTCTGATTTATCTTAATTTGTGCTAAAAGTTATCTCGTTTGTGCTTGGCTACTTCTGAGATGCTTAACTTCCCACAAGCATTAATTGCAGTTTATGTAACCTATTTTCTGAAATTTGTATGTACTTATGGATCTTAATGATTGATCTTGCTTACTGTTTATTTTTAGACATCCTTATGGACTGATTGGTATATTCAGTTCGTTCATAAATATGAGAAGTTGATGCAATGCATGATAGTACTGTCCCTACTGGGTTCATTATTTTCCTCACATTCACATGGATGCCTAGTTCAGGATGTTCTTGTCCACACTAGGTTATTGCAAACTGCTAAATTATTACATGGAAGAAGCTACACGTTTCCAGGAACTTCTCAGGAACGTCCTCTCTAATATCCCAAGTGAATGCTTCAGTTGATCAAACCATCAGAATCCATAAATCTGTTCTTTGCTCAGTGCTTTGTATCGGTAGCTACTAATAACCATCGAATTGTCGGCTAAGAAAAGGGTTAATATGCTTGGAGTAAGAAAAGGGTTAATATGCTTGGAAACTCCAAGCATATTAACCCTTTTCTTAGCCGACAATTCGATGGTTATTAGTAGCTACCGATACAATAATCAGCATCTCAATACATAGATAAAAGGTACCTGGACAACCAAGAATTTTCACTAATCCCATAAAAGAGTACAACATACTAGAGAACAAGGTTGGTTGAAGGAGCAGGAAGTGTACTACCAGAAATTGTTGATATGCACATGACTCAATCTTTCGTCCATGACAATCTTTCACGCTTTGATTGCGACACAAAGAGGATCCAATAACACGACAAGCATATTCTATTAACTCTTCATGTTTTTAGGTGGTTTCAAGCCTATCAGAACTCTATATTAGTTTGATAATGTCTTGAACACTAAAGAACTAAAGCAAACACCAACCAAACGGTTGACCAGGGCCCCATATGCACTTCCCTTAGAAATGAGAATCTTCAAAACCGTTCTATGCATAGTCCAAAGATGCTTGCCTCTTATGTGTCCCATCAAGGGGACTCTTCGAATGTGAAAAACATAAGATAGAATACTAAAAGCAGAAATGAATGAGTGAATGAGCTTGAGAACAGAGAAGAATAGAGCAGTGGGAACAAAAGATCTGTTTCTATTTGTCTTAAGAACGTGAGATGATTCAACTAAGAAAGTTTAATCAAGGTTTTTTTTTTTTTTAGTACAAAGGATAACCAAAATTAACTCATAGCTCTAGCAAACAACGTTCCTTGCGCATCGCGACAAAGCAGTTCCTTGACACCAATGGGCGGCTCCTGCAAGATATGAAGACCTGGACGGAGTACGCTTGCAAAAGTTTAATTAAGGTTTTAAGAGGACACAAGGAAAAATTGAATCATAAATTGACGAAGACATTATATTTTACTTTAAACTTTAAGTCTAAAATATAATTTATATTTACATATAACTTATTTTATTTATATATCTTTTTTAATGCAAGATAATTTCACTTATGAATTTTTAACATCTCCTTCTATAAATGAATTAGATCGAATTAGCTCCTTCACAACTTCACCAACCTAATTATGATATTGATGAAGGGTTTTAAAGAGACTTGAAAAGAAGTTCAAAATCATATCTAAACGAGTTCATATTTAATCAAAAGTAAAGTACGAGGGTTATTTTTATATATAATTAACTTTATTTTTATATTCTTTTTTGGTGAGACGATATTATTATTGTTATTGTTATTGTTATTTATTTCTGATTTAAAAAATTTCACTTGTGAATTTCTAACATTTAACTTTCCTAAACAAATGTTAAACATGTATTTAACTACAGGCAAAAAGGCTCCCTTGTCCTAACAAATGTTGTTTTGTGGGATGTAGGATTCATTTGTCACCTTCACTTGATATTTATTTATTCAAGAAAATGAAATATAAATTGAATCAATGATGAGCTGTGGCTGTGGCCATTGTGAAATGAAGTGGAGAGCTTGGCGATGCTTCAAGCAAACAACTGTGTTCTGTATGCTTCTGAAGCTCACTTCAAGCTTGAGACAGAAGGCTAGAGGTAAGACCAAGTTCTTCAGAATCACCCAAATAATCTGGAGATGATTTAGCTTTCTTTTATGTTCAATGGCAGGAAACAATTATGGGTTGAAAACCCTTTCAAAGGACATGGAATCATGTAGAGAGTACGAAGATATACAAGTGATGTGGGAGATGATTCACTCTTCTTATCGATCAAATTCCAGGAGGAAGAGGGCGGCTTGTTGGAAAGTCTGTTTCAAATCAACCTGAAGAGGAAGTCCAGAAAATGAACTCCTCAGGTTTTTTCAGGCCAATCTCAGGTTTTTAGCAGAGTGAAGATTCCAGTTTTTCATTTAAATATCAGCATATTTTGTTCTTTCCTCCCTGAAAGTTTCAGTGATTGAATCTTTTTTTACCGGATCGTAATGATTCTGAGACATGTCCTGAAAGGAACAGCACACGTTCCATCATCAAAAGTACCTGCAACTTCATTTCTTAGATTACAATTTCCACACAAAGTGGAGTTATGCCCTCTAAGCGTCAAACAGAAAGTTTGTACTATTTCCTATTATCATCGGAAAAGGTAAAAAATACGAATTGCCATTATTTATACTATCACTTTACATCTTTAACGTTTTTAAGATAAAATTGGTGGCGCTCTAATTACCAATATTTTAAAAACTTAGAACGGTTTAACTACCAATATTTTAAAAACTTAGAACGGAAGTTAAACCGAGAAAATAAGATATTTTAGGTATAAAAGGTTCAAATATTATTAAATAGTCATAAATTAAAGATTAAATAAAATTAAAAATTTTAAAATATGATTAAAAGATATTATTTTTACTTACTAAAGAATTTGAAATTTAATCCAAAAAAGAGATTGTTAATTGATTAATTTTTGTAAATTAATAAGTTCTTATAAATTAAAATAAATCAATTAATTTTTATTAATAAATTGATCAGTTTTTAATAACAAGAGTTATTAAAATAAATCAAACTGAAAAGTTGAAAACGAAATTAAAAAATTAAAAAGTTTAAGTTTTTTACGATTGAATTGGTTGAACTAGTTGAATATTTTAATCATTATTAAATATTAACAAAATTAAGTTTTTGACAATTTGTAGTATACGAGTCATTGATACAGATTATATGATGTTATAATTAAGGGGTCGTTTGACAGTTTCACTTTCTGTTTTTCTATTGTAGTTTTTAATTTTTATTTTCTATTTTTTGATTCTGTTAACATGATTTTTAAAGTCATTTTTAAATATCAATTAAAGATGTGATTCATTTTAACTTTTTTATTTTTGATTCAAGAAAAAGTTGTGTATAGATACACAGAATTGAGATGGTGCCTAAAATGATCTCTATGTATATCTTTTCAATCAAAATTTTTATTAAAAATTGGGATTTATGTTCTAATAGAGTTTTTTTATTTATTATTAATCATTAATAGTATAAAATTTAAATATAGTATCCAGACAGAATCAAACATATTTTTTTGTTTTACACCATGCAACTCTTCCTCAGTTTGACTTGGGCAGAATAGCAGAGTAAGTACAAGTATTAGTAGCATAGCAAACATGTGTTCTTCGTTATTAATATGTTTGCTTGCGATAATTATAGCCTCTTGGGAGAATCAATGACTACGTCTTTGATGTACTTATTAGTATGAATACATTTGAAAATTCTTAATTGATTAGTTGTAAATAACTCCACCCAAACTATGGAAAAAAGGATTATACCGAAACTTACCTACACGGAGGCATTGACGGTGATTCTCAAATATCGCAGAACAGAATGAGGTCTAAATATGTTATTTTTGCAACCATCTCTTTTAAGAATTATTGAAGAAAAGAGGAGCACATTCAGCTAAGTTTTGAATGGTCTCCACCTGTCAAAGCAATCCAATTAGCTACAACTTGTTGAATATGACAACTATGATTTTGGACTTGGTTCAAGACAAAGAAACAAAACAAAGAAAAATACTTTTGTATATGCATATGTATATATGTATGTTTATTTTATTTGTGAGGGTTCCAGAGCATATTATAATTAATATTCATTCCTTATATTTTAATAATCTCTCTATAATCTATCAATTTTAGGTGTTTCGTCACAATATAATTGTTTCTAATGCCAAATACTTGTAGCTTTTGCAACTATATTAGGGGTTGTTAATGATAACGAGTTAAATTAGGTTCGAAATCCTTAAAGTTTGAGTCTAAGATCGATACCGTCATTCTAACCCTTCTTGCGTGGTTCTATCTATAAACACAAAATTTATGACTGACCGATATTAAATGAATAGAATTAGACTATTGATGAAATATAATAAAAAACAGACACTTTGAGGCTTCTTATGGAATGATACATGAAACGAAGACATTACAAAGAAGTTTCGAAAGTTACAAAAGAAACTAAAATATGTGAATATTCGAACAATGACCAAAAGTTCTGATACATCTATTGAACTAGGTTTTTAGTTTTTTTCTTTTTTTTGTTAAGCATATATATTTTTTCTTTAATATTATAAGAAATAAGAATGACATTTTAAGCTTTTTTACCTATATATATATACACGTAATTTGGGTTAAATTGTCCGAACCAAATTTTGGTTCAAGCCTATTATTAGGGTTTGATTTAGCCCTTTTTTTCTTTTATCTTAGAATAAAGTTCGCGAGACTCTGTGTAAATTCAGTACAGTTGACAGCAGGATGATAATGGGTCAAGCCAGTTTCAACCCATCTAGGCTCGAGCTCAACGCAAAATTTTGTAATTAGGCTTTGAGATTCTAACCTCAAATTCAAGTTTGATTGGGCTTGAACAATTCGAAACTCCATCGATTAGAGTTAAGTTTGATTAAATATATTTTTAATTTTAAAAATAAAATGACAATTTTTTAGGTACAAGACAGTTGTTCCTGTTTTCATGTGCCACTATGTGCCCTCTTCATCCCATCTATTCATTAAGTTAACTAACCCAATTAAGTTAGTTAGAGTTTTGAGTTGGGATGAAGGTTTTCTTGAAAAATCTGGGCTTCAAGTCATGCTTAGGCTTTAGGCATTCAACCCAAGTTGAAGTTCAAAATTTTCAACAACAAAAAAAGAAGATGGGATCAATTTTCCTGCTCCTATTTTCATGTGTCACCCTGTGTCATCTCCATCTCATCCATTCGTTAGTAGCCGAACAACAAACTCATAACAACCGCTTCACTACTCTAAAAGATAAGGAATGCTTGGCTCTGCTTTGCTACGATAAGAACTCCTAAAACATAAAACAACTCCTAAACCAACAAGCCTACCCGCTCTACTCGCCCTCCCCGCCCTACTGATTTCTAACTCAGAACTCATTAAACAAAAACTCTCCGCTCTGCTCCACGGTTGTTGTATGTGAACACGTAGCAACCGCACCTTTGCCTGTCCCTAAAAAATGTTGTATTTTGGCTTAAAAATATGTGTCCAAAGGTATAAGTATATTCATATTTTTACGCCAAAATACAGTGTTGTGCATTTTATTAATGGATGGACGGGACGGAAAGAGCATAAGGTGACATATGAAAATAGAAACAGAAGAATTGATCCCTTTTTTTTTTGTTGAAAATTTTGAACTTCAAGTTGAGTTGAATGCTTAGAGCATAAGCATGGCTCGAAGCCCAAATTTTTCAAGAAAACCTTCACCCCACTCAAAACTCTAAACTAGCTTAATTGGGTTCTATAACTTGAGCCGAGTAAGCCCTGCCATTCTGGCCTGAGAGCGAACCATCAAGGAGAAAATAGGAATCCACTTATTGCAAAAAAGAATCAGATTGCGAGAGCTTGACTTTAATGGTTACAAGAATACGATAGAAGAAGCGGGGACCTTTTTATTTTTAAGAAGAGGACGATGTGTGCTTTGTCAAGCCTTACATGGCTAGGAATGTTTGTGGGCGGTGCGCATTTGGGGTTGGATGTTGATGCTTGTACTTTCTACAATGGCCTGAGCTCGGGCTCGAACTCAAACTCGAACTCGAACTCAGGCTTAACCTATATTTTTATTGCTTATAATTTAGAAATAATATCTCTATTAATTAGGAGTAATATTTTTTATTATTGAATTTTTTCAAACTTCGCATTTTAATATAATTTTTACTTATTATTATTATTGTTGTCGGTTCGAAATTTAAAATATTGTTTCATTCATTAAATAATGCGGCTCGGGTTGAAATTTGGTATTTGCCTATTAAACAAATCAACTTCGTTTTATTAAACTTAACAAAACAAAATATTTTAAAAATTGAACTGAAAGTTAAACTAGTAAAATAAGAGACATTTAAGGTTTAAAAGTTTTAACTAGTTTAAATCGTCATAAAATTGATTAGAGATTGAATAAAATTTAAAATTTAAAAATTAATTGAAGATGATCATTCTTACTCATAAACAATTTTAACTGTTAAATAAAAAATAATCAACTTCTTTTGATTTATAAAAGCTATTAATTTACGAAAATTGATTTAGTAATTAATAAATTAATCGGCTCTTAATAACAAATATTATTAAACTAAATCGAACTAAAGAATTAAAAACTAAACTGAAAAATTGACTGATTCAAAATTTTCATTATTAAATCCATTCGATTTTTAATACTTTTACAAAATTTGAATCCGACTCAAAATGAGCTATCCCATTGATTTCGACCCCAAAGTAGGGATGGCAACTCCCGCCAATTTTTTAAAAATAATTTTTTAATTAAAAATATATAATAACTTTTTTTTAATTAAGTCCATAATTGAATTGTGCAGACCTAAATTTACCCGAGACCAACTCTTTTTTTTTGAATACAAAGGAAAAAAACAATTAATCTAAGACATGCAAAATGCGGCGGTACTCAATTCCCTGCCTATCTCGTCGGATGAGATCCTGGACAGATAATGGGAGCTCCTGAAGTATATAAATACTTGGGTAATGCCTAACCACTTTTACTGCCAGTTGATCCGCGCACTGATTTTCCTCCTGATGGATACGTTAGATGCGCACCTCCCAACCACGTTAGACCAGTCCATGTATACTTGCCAATAACGAGTTTAGATCCTCTGTCCAATATTATGGTGTCTTATTGTGTCTAATAAATCTCAGCCATTTATTTATGTGGGGTCTGCATAGGACTCGCGTGAATTCCGTAAAATAAATGACTGAAATTCTATAAAACAGAATAAGACAAAATAAAACTGGACAGAAGATCTAAATTCGCCGATATCAAGTAATTAAGATGATCAGACCAACTCTTTTTAATAAAATAATATTATTTTACTCAACAATATGGCTGATTGATAAATCTAATTATTGAAAACAGCTAAATTTGGGAAAACGGACCAAGAATGGCCATCCCTATCCCGAAGAAGCCTGAAATGCTTTGCCTTTCCTATCTACGATAGATGCTTTTATGGCTATGCTTGTGGTCACCGCGAGTAGAAGACGACAGTGATCTCATTTTGTAATTGACTGTCAAAAGCTTTTGTGTACATGGCGGATAGTCTTGTGGGCGACACACGTCTGCTTACCTTGTCCCTAGCTATAGTTCAAACTGTACCTGTAAATGTAAGAGCTTCTTTGTTTCTGATAAATTCTTTTGCTTATGAGTTTCATGATTTTCCAAGAATTAAGGAACCTGTCAAGTCTTTTGGTTACTTGAAACTGATGATTAACCCAAACTCAATCTGCAGAAAGAAAGCTCATTTACGAGTTCTGATAATGGACGGCCATTGATGGCTAGTAAACAAGCTTCTTTCTTTTTATCTCTACTTACAGGTTCTTTGATTGTCACTTTCTCGCTCCAAAAATCCTCTTGCTTAGATAATACTTATGCGAATGACGACAATTCAATCCCATCAAGAGCACGAAAGCGATCTTCAGACCGCAATCATCCACTCCCCAACTTCAAAAACGATCTAAATATTACAGTTCATAACATGGATTGTGCACCTCCAATCCCACCACCTATTTCCACCGTAAACATGGCTGCGAACGCCTCCGCAGAATATCATACCACTCCTGACTTCCACCACCATGAAACCCCAGAAATCTCCGTCTCACCACCACCGACTCACGACGGTCTCCGCTTCTGGCAGTACATGGTTGCAGGATCCGTTGCTGGTTTGATCGAACACACGGCCATGTTTCCTGTTGACACTCTCAAAACCCGCATGCAGGTCTTAGGTGGGTCGTGCTCGAACCAGCATGTCGGTGTCGGACGAGCTCTAGGTTCGATACTAAAGCTCGAAGGACCTGCAGGGCTTTATCGTGGTATCAGTGCGATGGGGCTCGGTGCTGGACCTGCTCATGCCGTGTACTTCTCCGTGTACGAGCTCTGCAAGCAGTTGTTTTCAGGCGGGAACATGAATGACACGGTGGTCCACGCCGTTTCCGGCGTATGTGCAACGGTGGCCAGCGACGCTGTGTTCACGCCAATGGATGTTGTGAAGCAGAGGCTGCAGTTGAAGAGTAGTCCTTATAAGGGTGTTTTGGACTGTGTTAGAAGGATACTTATGCAGGACGGCGTTGGAGCGTTTTATGCTTCGTACAGGACTACTGTTGTAATGAATGCGCCGTTCACGGCGGTTCAGTTTGCAACTTATGAGGCGGCGAAGAAGGCGTTGATGGAGTTTTCACCGGAGAGTGCTAGTGATGAGAGGTTTGTAGTGCATGCCACAGCCGGAGCAGTTGCTGGAGGTTTGGCTGCTGCTGTTACAACACCACTTGATGTTGTCAAAACCCAATTACAATGTCAGGTGAGCAAATATTTTCAATGCTTTTGCTTCCATATTTGCACAAAGATTCAATCTTTCCATACTTTCCTTCGTATAGATCGGAAAACAATACTAAAATATAAAAGTTCCGGTACGGTGTTCGTAACTTTGATTGTGTTCTCATCCTGATACAGAATTGTCTCTGATATGAAACTTCTCTTTGGTTGACAGGGAGTTTGTGGTTGTGATAGATTTTCTAGTAGTTCAGTAGGTTATGTTCTTAAAAAAGTAGTAAAGAAAGATGGATATGGTGCACTTATAAGGGGATGGACCCCAAGAGTTCTGTTTCATGCTCCAGCTGCTGCAATTTGCTGGTCTACTTATGAAGCATCAAAAACCTTCTTTCATCAGCTGAAAAGTAATGAAGATAATTGAAGTATTTGGTGTCAATAATTGGATTTTCATTCTCCAAGCTTTTCATTGTTGGTTCTTAAAGGAGCTGAGATGATTTATGCATGTATTGGGATCATTTGTACATTATGCAGATTCTCTAAGATTATGTTCTCAATCATTGCTCCAAGTTTCAGATTATGCAGAATGAGATGATTTATTGTTTACAGAATCCTGCTAAAAGGAGCAGATATTGCAAAAAGCCCAACCCAAATTCAATAGGATTGGTCAAACTGAGGTCCAGTTTGACTAGACTTAGGTTCAATATTGAAAAATATTTTTTGGTCTAATTAATAATGAAATTTCAGATTGAACTCATCCAAAGTCAACATCTTATCCATATCCGCCATTATCGACTCAAGATTTTTTATTCCCAATTTCGGTATGCCCTTTGTTCCAGTACAATTCCTGCCGTCCAATTTTTGTGAGCTCTATTTATTGAAATGATAGATTTTTATAATACAAAGTTAGAACAGAATAATAAAAACAGGTGATCTGATTCCGCTATTGTCGCCCTAGATATAAGCTGACATTGGGACGTTTAAGACGAGATTCTCATAACGAGAACCGACTTTATGAGCTTCTTGCAAACTAATCGAAGCTTTTTAAGCCACTCTCCCTTATAGAAGATGGAATTCTGAAGTGTCAAGTGTCAGAACAAATAATAATACCTAATAGTTGCAGATTTTAGATGGGACAAAGGGGTCTTTCTTAAACGTTGTGTTTGAAACATAGTTGGTGTAGATGAAGAATCTCAATCTATACCATATTGTCCATTTAAGCATGAACTTCATATTCCATTGAACCCAAACTGGGCCATATGTTCGTCTGTTACAACTGTACTCTAAACTTAAAACGTGCAAGCCACTGCAAGTTCTCAAAGTAGGTCACAAAACCTGAACTGGGCCATCTTTTCGCCAAAACCATCAGTATGACAAACATTGATATTCTACAAGTGAAGCAAATGGTCAAAAGCTAAACAACCAGAAAAGCTTACCATTCACTCAAGCCTCGCAATGCATTGCATGTACATAAGTTATTGCTTGGCTGCTTAGGTCCCACAACTATGTGGCTATGTGCTTTGCACGTAGGGCTGTGACAACGTTTCCTCACTAACTTGTTCCTGCAAGTTCTCTTTCCAAGGAAATAAATGAACTACCAAAACTTGCCACAAGAAGAACAACGAGTAGCACATGTTCCATTATTAGTCAAGTAAGACAGCTAAATAATAACAAGAGAGGACCCCGTTCACAATCATTTAACCTATGAATTCACAAGTACTCTAACCCCTTCAGAACTTATCTACACTTATTCCATCCCTAAGAACCTCATAAGCCTCCCTCTTTCTCGTTTTCTTCATACCCGCTGCAAAATGGAGCTTTGGCCCGTCAGATGTGATACAAGTCACTTTAACCCAAATCACCACTTTTGTCTTCATTCCCTCGATATCAGCTAGTTTCCCTTTCTCCAAATACCCTGTTACAATTGTAGAGAACCGCACGACAGAGGAGTCCTTGTAGCCCACTTCACAAATAGAGGGAATGTAGACGGTAAGCTTTCCAGTCTCTTCATTGAACTCATAATTAGTGGCATCACGAGGGAAGATCCCTACTGCCAAATCATACTCCTTAAGCAGCTCAGGCAACGGCTTTTGCATTTTTCCTGTACAATAAGTTTCCATAACAGAATGCCGGATCAAAAGATGATCCCGATAGAAAACTTTAACGCAAAACCAAGACGTTACCACTCAACTCCAAAGGAAATATAGATTCGGACTATGACCAATTTTGGTTCGTGGCGAGTCTTAAGCTTATTCATGGAACTCTAAAAAGGCTCTCAAGTCAACTAACTCACTTAACATCCTCCAAGAATCTCAGTTAGCCTTATAGAAACACATAATCTGTCTCAAATATAACCATATTAAAGTATGTCATCAAACTCAGAGCTCTGTTTGAACTCGAGATATTTTCATCGAAACAAGACATATTTATTGGCTCGGAGTCATCACAATATTTGAAGGCAGGTAAAAGAAAGTAAATCAACAATTCAAAGAACAAACCTTTGATTTTGTTAACCAACCATTTAGCTCCTCCTTCAATACTGGTTGACAGTGACTGGAAAAAAAATAGAAATCTTTAAATGTTTAAGCATTAAAAGCATAGTAGTATGAAGAACTATGACATAAATGCTCATGCATTTAATGACTCTTCTTAATTAAGCAAATTTTAGTAATCAAAACTCCTAAACTAACTTCAATTCCTTCCATACCCTTAAAACTGCCTCTAAAACCACTCAAATTCTTCAATTTTGAACTCAATTACAGCAAAATCACATTAAACAAACACTAACAACCATTCGAGAACGTTCCGCAACACCCAATCACCAGATCGTACTCATAAACCAAAATTCAAAGGATTGGATTTCAAATACCCTAGAGAGACACTTACATTAATATCGTCTCCAACGGAATTGATCTCTTTGTTAGCCCTCTGACCCAACCAATACGAACCAACCTTGTTCATTATCTGATCCATTGATCAAGCTTCTTCTTCTCTGTATCTCTCGTCTCTTTCTCTCAGAGTCGTCCTTCGTTTCGTCTTCGAAAGATAGGCTTCGGTCCTTCTCGGGCGTACACATTCGGTGTATTCGCCGTTAAGAGTATGCCACGTCAACATCAGAGCGAGATTTTCCTGGTAATTGTTAGGATTTTACTTTGACCAATAAATTTTCAAAATTATCCCTATTTTAGATAAAACGTAAATATTAATAAATAATTGAAAATTAACTTTTTATTCATAAATTAATATTTAATTTAAATATATTTTAATTATTAAATATAGTTATATTTTTTAACTATTAAATCATATTTTATTTGAAGGTTATATATTTTGAATATATTTTATATTTAATTATATTTATTTAATTTATTTTAATTACAAAATTTAAATTAAATTATTCATAGCAAATAAGATTGTAAAAAACAAAATCATTTTTTAATGACTTTCATAATTTTTGAAAAAGGGAAGAAATCAAAACTAAAATAACTCAAATAAACAAAAATTTTTATTAAATTTGAAAAAAACATAAAAACTAAAAATAGAAATAGAAATAGAAATAAATAGGCTCTAAGAAATTAGGAATTTTTGTAATTAAAACTCAATGGAGGCCTTCATAATTCCAATTAAGAAAAATAAATGTGATTTTTAAAAAGAGAATATTAAAACTTTGTTAAGATTACATTATAAAACCCTTTTTTTGGACCTAATTATAAATTTGATTTTAGAAATTAGTTGATAAAATATAAAAAAAAATCACTAATTGGAATCTATATTAAAACTTACTTAAATAATTTTTCTACTAAAATAAAATATTTTATTTTATATTTTTATAGAGAAATAAAAAAATATTTTTCTAGCCTACCAATAAAAAGGATTGACTTTGAACATATAATATATAGGATCTTGAATTGGTCCAAACTAATTTGAAAGCCAATGTAGGTTCAAGGAAGGTGATGCTCCATGACTTTGTGGGATATTATTCTTTATTTGAAAATTTTCCATCTAATTTAAAACAATTCCTTCAGACTTGATAAGTAACAACAATTCAGTCAAAGTTTTGTTGATACACGAAATTTAGAGAGGTTCGGTAATACAAAACCTTACCCTAACTAATAGATTTAGACTTGATAAATCAAACTACAAATTTTATTAGGGTGAAAGATAAACATCTTTTGTAATTTGAAAAAATTTAGAAAAATCTCATGATTTTCAATATTCTTAAAAAAATCCTTATATTTTTAGGTTTTGGGGGGGAAAAAACTAAAAGATAACGGCGAAACACACGTAGTATCAACATCAAATATGAACTAATCAAAGATTATTTACATGATAGTTTAACTCAGTTCTTAAAATTGAACTCAGCTAATTAAATTTGACTCAAATTCGTAATTCATTGTAATTGCCTTCAATTGTTAATTTAAGTTAAATTTAATTAATTCAAATTAAGTTTAAGAGTTAAGTAGGATTATTATATTAGTGACATTTGATTAGTCTATATCTAATATTCATATTGTGTGTACTTAATCGTTATTTTTTAATCAAAGTCTCAAAAAGGAAATTTTTTTGCAAAATTGAAAGATTTAGTCAGGTTCAAAAAACAACTTGAGCATAGTTGACAGCTCAAAGCTCGATTAGCCTGAAATAGGGATGGCAGTGGGTTTTTAACCCGATTAATATCTGCACTACTCGACCAAATTGATTTGGATATGAGTAGTAAATTGTAAAAACCGATGGATATGGATTGAGTCATAAAAAATAAATATGGATATGGGTAGAATAAAACCTGAACCATGGATATCCATATCCTACACGTTTTTTATTAACTCTATTTTTTCTATTTTTTCTTGAATATTTATGGTTAAATATAATAAAATATTAATATTTTAT
>JAOTAX010000004.1:32572349-32610378 GCA_025629825.1 Erythroxylum guanchezii
AAATCTTGACTTATTATTATTAAAGTAATTTTGATTTGAAGCGTTCGCAAAAATCTACTCTTTATATTTTCTATTTAGAAGTTATATTTTTATGTGCTACACAATCCGATGAATATCCAAAAACTCAAACAACCCAATAGATTTGGATATGGATAGTAAATCGTAAAAATCGATGGATATGGATATGAATATAAGTTGAGTCATAAAAAATGGATATGAATATGGGTAGAATAAAACTCGAACCGAATCGTACCCATTGCCATCCCTAGCCTGAAAGCTAAACAACATTATTTTGATTGAAATGATTCGAATCGATTCTACTCGTTCAAATCAAGTCAACTTATCCAGTTATTTCTCTAAATTCAAATTTGGTCTAAAATTTAATTAATTCATCCTTTCCTCCCATTGTAATTAGTTAATTACAACCTTCAACTTTTTAATTAAATTTTAAAAAAATAATCTCACCACTTGGACCGCCCCTTTTAAGTGGCGCAATTTTAATAATAAAAATGAAAATAAAATAATTCCATCATCTAGAGTGGTCCAAATCAAATGAAGAGAGGAGACGACGAGCCTTCTCGTCTAAGGAACCCTCTTGATTTTTATTCACGTGTCGGTGTTTATTCTTTATCACGTGCCCAAAATGGGTCCAAGACCTATCAACTTGCACTTTGTTTTGTTTACCAGCATGGAAAAGGGAAGAAAAAAAGAGAGGTGCATGTAGAAAAATGGTCCAATGTTCGGTTCTTTTGTTTTTTTTTTTCCGAGACTAAGAGGGACTAATCTCCTCGTTGATTTGTAAGCACTTTACAGAATGGGACATCTGGCCTAAAAATTTAAGGCTATTCTATACTTAAAGTCAATGATCGAACCCCTAACCATTAGTTAAGGATGAATGAGTCATTTCTACTCAACCACACCCCTTGGATTGTCCAATGTTCGGTTCTACTTGGTGTTTCATGAACAAGACAAGATTTATAATAATATAGCGTTAAATAAGCCAAAAATTAAAAAAAAACACATATTTTATGCCTAATTTGGATATAATATATCTACGGAATTTTAATTGAGTGTTGATGATGATGCTGATAATAATATAGATATGGACGAATTATTGATTTTATCTCTTGGATTAAGAAAATTCATATTTTAAAAATTAGAGAATTCATTATTTTTCACCCCATATTTTTAGTCTTTTCAGTATAAAAATTGGGTTAATTACTTCAAAAAATCTCAAACTTTCGTCAGTTTTTTAATTATAGCTTGAACTTTAAAAAATAAAAATAAAATGCTCAAACTTTCAATCCTTTTTAAATGTAGCCCAAACTTCAAAAAGGTAGCAATAAGATGCTCAAATTTTTAATTTTTTCCAATTGTAGTCCAACGTTAGTGTTTCCTTTAAGTTTACTGACGTGATTTGCCACGTGTTTCAGAAACATTAACTATTAATACATGTCAGCTAAAATTCACACAACAAATAAAGATTAATGAAACGACGTCGTTTAATCACATAATTAAAACGACGTAGTTTTTTTAAAAGACCTAAATCAGATTACGCAACTCCAACGACCTTATGCTTTGATTTCATTTTTTTTTCAGTTTATTCTCTCGACTCCCTTGCCCCTTTAATTTTCAGATTACACAGCTTCGATGCCCCTACACTAAGAGCATCAGGAGAATGAACTAAAAACGAAGAGATTATTAGTATAATACGTTGTAATGTGATAATAATTTAAGAAGTCAAAAGAACAAACAGAAATCAAATGCTAAAAGTATTGGGAGAATAACACATAATATTGGGTTAGAATTGAAAAAAAATTAAAAATTTAAGTATTTTATTGTCACTTTTTTTAATTCAGCTTAAAATTGAAAGAAATTAAAAATTTAAACATTTTATTGTTACTTTTTAAAATGGCTATAATTAAAATTTTTAAAAAAATTAGCAATCACAGTAGCAACAATGAGTATGATTTATGCTAATATGTGAGGCAACTTGACTAAAGAGGTATAATTAAAAGAGGAGTAAAAAGAGAAGGAGAAGGGTGGGTAGTTTAGAAGAGTGAAACGGGCTTCAGGCGGCATGTTTGTTCCTGGAAAATGTATATATTTGCAGTAGACGTACCTTACCTTCCAGGGTCAATCAGTTCCCAAATGCTTTTCATCTGTTTCATATGGTCGATCCTCTTCTGCAACTTGTTCTTCGTCTTGTTCCTTTCGTCTCCATCTCTATGCTAGTTGCTTCTTTTCCTATTTTGACCCCTCTCTCTCTCTCTTTAATTCCCAAACTACCAATTCTGAAATTACCATACACCCCTTTCGTTTTGGATTAATGAAGGAATAATGTTATTAGTAGTGATAACAATAGGTTGGATTCACTCTAAGAGGTACAATATTGCTCGGATCCATTGACGGAGGTATGTGGGGCCCAGTGCCAGGTACAATATTGCTCGGACCCATTGGCGGAGGTATATGGGGCACTGGCCCCCAAGTTATAAAAAAATTAAAATTTTTAAATTTTAAATATATATGTATGTACAAGGATGAAGTTATTTAAGAGTTTGTGGTACACTGGGCTCCCTAAAATTTAAAAAAATTAAATATTTAGGCCATTATATCTTAATTTTCTGGCTCTGTCACTACTCGGACCACACTAAATGACTCGTTTTAAGTTGTCCAAACTCAATAGATATTCGAATTATACAAATTATCAATGATTAAGAAATTGAACGATCTGATCAATTTAAATACTAAATTTTTTGATTAGTTAACTTTTATGTTCGATTTTTAATTTTCTAGTTTGGTTTAATTTAATAACTCTTGTTATTAAAAATAAGTAAGTTTATTAATTAATCAACCAATTTTATAAATTAATCAATTTTTATAAACTAAAATAAACAAATAAATTTTTATTTAACATTCTTCTCATTTAATTAAAATTTAACTTTTTCAATAAATAATGATAATCTTGTACTATCAATTAATTCGAATTTTTCATTTAATTTTAATTTGTTAATTCTACCGAAAAATAGAGATTATTAGAGGATGCATTGGTCATTTGACCAAACAAAAGGCAAGGCTAATCTGGTAATTTTAAAAGATAAAACATCTCTCCAAGTTCAATACATTTATATGCGCTGTGTCCCTCACAAACCACGACCAAGAAAAGCACCGAAACTGTACTTATAATGCCTTCTAACCAACAAAAGTCCTCGCTTCTTCTTCATCGGATCAACAACATCACCACTAACGCCACCGTCAACACCCCCACTCACCAACGTTGGTCCCCTCTAACGTGCTCCACGCCTGTGCCGGACTCCGTCGCACGCTACCACAAACACGCCCTAGGCCCCAACCAGTGCTCCTCCGCCGCGGTTCAGCACATATCCGCCCCAGTCTCCACCGTTTGGCCGGTCGTCAGACGCTTCGACAAACCACAAGGTTACAAACACTTCGTCAAGAGTTGCCACGTTATTGACGGTGACGGTAACGTCGGCACGCTCCGTGAAATCCACGTTATCTCCGGTCTCCCAGCCGCCAACAGCACCGAGAGGCTCGAGATCCTTGACGACGAGCGCCATGTCATCAGCTTCAGCGTTGTCGGCGGAGACCACCGTCTAGCGAATTACCGCTCCGTTACCACACTCCACGCTTCTCCTGCGGGTAACGGGACGGTGGTTGTTGAGTCATACGTCGTCGATATTCCTCCTGGAAACACGGTGGATGACACGTGCGTGTTCGTGGACACGATCGTACGTTGCAATCTCCAGTCTCTGGCTCAGATCGCCGAGAAGAACTCGGTGAGACACGACAGGTCGTCTTCATGACTCGTGAGTGATGATATTATTACACTATTATGTTCACGTACGTTTTTATAAATACAGTTAAAAACAGTTAGTTTCATGAAAGATAATAACCGAGCGCCGTCGTTTTTGTGAGTATCCGATGTGGGTTTGCCAGTGAAAGCTTGTTGAATGTTTTCTTCATTTATTAGTGTAATTTAAAGTCTCAATTTGCAAATAATGAATATAATTTGTGGTAATTTTATTTATTAATTTATAATTTTTATAGTATTAAATTAAATTACCAATTTATGTAATATAATTTAATATGATCGGACCAATTTAAAGTTTTAAATTATAAAAATTATGAATATAATTTATAATAATTATGTCTGTAAAGCATTATTTAAATATATATTTTTTTAGGAGAATACTAATTTGAATTATAATCTTTAATCTGTAATTAAACATATAGGATTGATTTGTATTATCTTTTTTTTATATTAATGATTATAAAGTTATAACCCAATATGATCTTAGATAGCTTTCACTATTTTTCTTTCGTCATTACCACCCACCGACGATAATTTATTAAATTGTTCGTTGGAAAATGACATGTTTTAAGCAATGATTAAAAAATCAGATCGAAAATTAAACTAATAAGATAAAAAATTTAAGGTTTAAAAGGCTTAATCAGTATTAGACCGTCATAAAATCGGTTAAAGATTGAATAAAATTAAGAAATTTGAAATATAATTGAAAAAATTATAAAGAATTTGAAGTTTAATTAAAAATAGATTGTTAAATAAAATTTTAATTAATTAATTTTAATTTATAAGAATTTATTAATTAATAAAAATTAATTGATTAATTAATTAATCAGTCAGTTTTTAATAAGAGTTGTTAAAATAAATCGAGCTAGAAAGTTGAAAATCAAACCGAAAAATTACACGACTCAAGATTTTTACTGTTAAATCGGTAAATTGGTTAAGTATTTTAATCATCGGTTTTAAGAGATGGTAAAAATGGAAATTTTGTTTTTTTTGTTTTTATTTTTGTAATTAATATAAGAGAAAGAGATTTACATGACGAGCTAGCAGGTGTATGATCTAAAGGAAGCAATTAGATTAAAGCAAGTTGTTGAATTATGATAAAGAAGAGCTCTTTCTTTAATGGGCATTGATTAAAAAAAACCTAAATCTCATTCGAATATTCTTTCTCGTACTATAATTTCATAAATTATATAAAAAGTCCTTTATGGTTTCGATGAGTGTGCTTTAGAACATGATTTTAAAAAAAGGGAATATTAAAAGGGAAAACAAATTATCTCACGTGCCTCCCGAGGTGGTCGAGTTGGTTATTAAGTTATTGTTTCACTACAATAGTTTAAGCTGTTTTGTAAGATCAACTTAATTGGTTTTATATATTTACTAACACACTCCTTCAAATAAAAGCCCTTTGAACTTGAAACTTGGACATACTCACTTTACCTTGTGCTGAATAATAGGTGGATGGTAGGATTTAAACTCACAACCGCTTGGTCACAAAGGCTCTGATACCATATTAAGTGATCCTTTCACCACAACAACTTAAGATGTTGTGTGAGGCCAACTTAATTAGTTTTATATATTCACTAACATTGGTGAAGTGGAGGGGCAAAAGGCCAAAAGATCCTGTATTCGATTTCTCCTATTTATGCCCTTTTGATTAAGCTTGTCGTACAGGACTTGCTTTGTACAGAATTTCCGATTGACCTGATTTGCAGGTTATTGCGTCAATCTAAAGATGTACCCAATGCGCATCCAAAAAGTAGCGATTGTGGGCTCTTCCATTTCCAAAACAACTGTCTCACGTGACTTTTAATTATTTTGTGCATTTGTAAGAGCAAAAAAAATGAATGCGGGATTAACTTAATTATTTAAAATTATACATTTTAATTTTTTATTACAAAAGTAAAAGAAATTATTAAAAATTTACGAGTTAGATTGTCTTATATAAGAAATGTTTTAAAAATTAAACCGAAAGTTAAAAAGATAAGATAAAAGATTTAAGATTTAAAAGACTCAGTCGGTATTAGACTATCATAAAATTAACTAAAGATTAAATAAAATTAAAGAATTTAAAATATCCAAGAATTTGAAGTTTGGTTAAAAAAATTTTAAAATAAAATTATATTTTTTTGTAAAAATTTATTAATTTACAAAAATAGATCACTTAATTAACAAACTAATTAATTTTTAACAACAATAAATATTAAAACAAATCAAATCGAAAAATTAAAAAATCGATCAGTCGAGTTTTTTAACTATCGACTAAAATTACGGGTTGAGGCACGACAATAAGAGTAAAAGTCGCAGTTGCTTATTAAAATGGTTAAGTGTCAACTTGCAACTTGCAAGAATATTTAATTAGTTATTTATTTGTTGTTGTTGGGTTTTGTCTTCTTTCTAAAAGAGAAAGGAAGAGCAAGTTGCAGTATCTCTACATGTGTGTTGAATAGGACAGATTGGCAAGTTGAGATGCAAGTGGGAAGAAGACGGGACCTGCTTTTTTAAATGTTCTCGTGAGTAGGATTGTCCATTTTTTAATGCTTTCACGCCACCGTTTTCATTTTTTGTATTTTCATGTTTGTGCTTTGGAGGGTTTCATCTTGTCCGATTTAGAACTGATTGATCAAATTTGAGTCGGTTGAGTTTGAGATCGAAGTTAAATTTTAGAAATAGCTAGGATCGGTATGATTGACGGGTAAGTAATAGAATAGAATGGAATGTAACACACTTTTTTTATTTGCATGAAAGTTTTATAATAGGATGGAATAGAATAAGATGAAAGAGAAGGATTTCATGTTACATTTTATTTCATCCTAAAAAGTGAAAATAAGAAACTTCCGATTCGGAAAGTTGAGGATGGAACATTAACTAATAAATAAGACATACTTGATCGAGAGAGCGTAAATAAAGAGATTCAAACTCAAAACTTTTTAACCCCGTGCCTCCCACTCCACCAACTTGACCAATAATTATATAAATGATAATGATTAGGGATCAATCCATACCCACTTGGTTAGTTTACTTACATCAAAGTCATGAAGAAGAACCATTTCATTCTTATTTCACCTTATCTTGAACAAGATTATGAGCTTTTCTAGTTGGTAAAGCGCACATTCACTTCTAGTTTGAGGAATGTGACAATCCAAAGAAGCCTTATCCATCAAATAGAAGGCCATCATATTATATATATATATATATTGGTACAAAATTAAGGCATAAATTGATGAACCTGTTGAGGCAACTTCACGTCAAAGAGTACAGATGTAGAGACACTAACCACTTCAACATAATGCTTATTTGTTTATTTTTCCGTATTATAATTAATTAAGACGATATAAATATAATTATAAGTAATACGAACGTAATTACAAAAATTACTATAATTGTAACCTTAATTAAACTAAGACTATGTTTGGTTGATCATAAGGTTTTTAATGGAATGAAATATAATAGAATGGAACGTAAATAGATGTAATATCAGAAAATTGTTATTTAGGAGAGATGGAAGGGTTCTTAATGTAATATAGTGAAATGTTGTTTAGATGAAGGGTTTATAATGTAATATAGTATAAAGTTATTTATCATTTTACATTCCATCATAAACGTCTCAAATAAAGGATTTTGATTTTTACTGCTTAAGATAGAATGAGATATAATGTAAAACCCTCATCTTCTATTATATTATAAACCTTCCTCCCAAACGATGAAATAATATTATATTTAATTCCATTTTATTAATAAACTTCTTACTAAACATAGCCTAAGGTCATATTTTACTATCAACTTTTAATGTAATCTATCAAGTTTTATCCATAAGTTTGTAATTATAATTCACTTTAATCATAAAAGGATAGTTAGTAAAAAATGAATATAAATATATTATAATATTTTTCTTAACTCGTTAAATAATTTATTTAAAATAAATAATTTATAAATTATTTCGTATATTTAATATTTTATTTAATACACCTCATAATGACATTAAATTATCTATAAGAGACAATACCAATAAAAAGTATTAATTATTTATCAACTTTGAAGTTGTAAGACTATAAATTATATACATAGATATGGAAAATGATTAAAAAAATTCAATCTTTTTAGCCGATTTAATCATAAAAATATCGAATTGTTTAATTTTTTGGTTGAGTTTTTAGCATTTCGGTCAGTTTATTAATTAATCAGTCAATTTTTAATTAACTTCAAATTATTTGATAAATAAGGATAATCCCTTTAAATCATATTTCAGATTCTTTAATTTTATTTAATCTTTAATTAGTGAGTTTTTAGCATTTCAGTTTAATTTTGGTTATTAAAAATTGAGCAATTTATTAATTAGTCGGTCATTTTTAATTAAACTTTAAATTATTTGATAAATAAAAATAATATCTTTGAATCATATTTCAAATTCTTTAATTTTATTTAATCTTTAATTAATGTTACGACGATATAACATCAGTTGAATCTTTTAACACATAAATCTTTTATCGCACCGTTTTAATGTCTGATCTAATTTTTAAAACATCGGTTACGGTTACGGTTACGAAAGATGTAATTAAAATAAATAATGGTAAGGAGATCTGTAGTATTATGATTATGAATCCTAATGAGATATATAACAAACCTAGAAAAGACCATTCGTCGAACTATTGCTTTCAGCGACCAACTTCAAGCCAGTTTTCCACTACTCCTAATCAGGAAAAGGAACCGTGAAAAAGATAAAACCAGACTTCAAAATTGGATATATAGACAACTTGGAAAGCTATGAACATTTAGAACTTACCCAACAAGCTTTTTTGATGGCCAAGAACACTCCAGTTCTGGGAATCCGTACCACTTTCCAATCTCTTGTTGCCCTTCTTGTTGCTGCCATACTTATAACCAGTGTTTATCTAAAACAAAAAGGTGGAGAGCTTGTGGAGGATAGGAGGAGTACAAGCTCCGGTAACTTGTTGTCCCGGTGTAATTTTTTTATCGGAAAGTGGGTTTTCGATAACCGATCTTATCCTCTATACAGAGAAAGAGAGTGCAAGTTCATGTCAGACCAGTTAGCTTGTGAAAAGTTTGGAAGAAAGGACTTGAACTATCAGAACTGGAGATGGCAACCTTATCGGTGTGATCTGCCTAGGTTTTTACGTGACTTATTGAACGATATACGTGATTACGAGTCTCATTTTCTTGTTATCTGATCCGTGAGATAACTCTACTTGTAAATTTTCCACAGGTTTAACGCGACGAGATTGTTGGAGAGATTAAGGAACAAGAGGGTTGTGTTTGTAGGGGACTCTTTGAACAGAGGTCAATGGGTTTCGATGCTTTGTCTCGTCGATGCGACACTTCGGTCAGGGGGATCATCCATGCACAATAATGGCTCGTTGGCGTCCTTTAGAGTACATGTATGAGTTTTGTTTCTCTTTTCTCGTATAATGAGCTTCAGCTAACAGTGTTGAGATGGCCGAGTTGGTCTAAGGCGCCAGATTAAGGTTCTGGTCCGAAAGGGCGTGGGTTCAAATCCCACTCTCAACACCAAATCAATGTTTTGTTTTTTATTGCCTTGGGCTTACCTTTGAGTCTTGTTTGTTTACTTGCTTGAATGGTTCTAGCCTAGGCTATGGTTCTGTTACATTACTGTATATTTAGGACTTCTATTTTTTTTAATTATTTTTTGTTTCTATTTCTTGTTTTTTATTTCTGTTCTTTCTTAAAAAACGAAAATCTATTTGTTGGGATTTGTTATATAAAAACTGAAAACAAAAATATGTTTAGTTTTATTATCATGTTTCTATTTGTTTGTATATATAAGCATTTTTAATTATTTATATACAATCAATTTTAATTATCACGTCTTTACAATTTTGATACGTTAATTTAAACTTCAGCTAAGTTTAAGTTAACTTGAGTTAAAAATATTTATAGATTTGGATATTTTAAATTTGATTTATTTTATATAAAATCTAAATCTGATATGAAATTAATGAGTTAAATTAAAAATAAATAAATCAAACTTAAGCCAACTTTCAAATTTCTCTATATAAAATTAATTCTAATTATCTTCTTTTTATACTTTTAAAAGGTTGATTTAAACATATTTATTAGGTTTAAGTCAAAAAGTTTATAGATTTAGACTTTTGAAAAAATTTAAAATTCGAACAAATTTAAATTTTTTGAATACGTCATAAGTCAAATGAGTTTAGATTTTTTGATTCGGGCTTTGAGCTCGAGTTTTAGGATTTTTGGCTCGAACCGATCTATTATCATTCTTAACATTAATTTAGGTTAGGGTCATGAGTGTGTTTATTCTTTTTTTATGTAGACATTATGGATTATTAGAACTGATTGATATATGTGTGTGATAATAGGAATACAATGCATCAATAGACTTCTACTGGGCTCCAATGCTGGTAGAATCAAACTCGGACGATCCAGTAAATCACAGAGTAGCAGAACGGATAGTTAGAGTTGGAGCAATTGAAAAGCATGCCAGGCATTGGACTGATTCAGATGTTCTAGTTTTCAATACCTATCTTTGGTGGAGAAGGACCAAAATGAAAGCTTTGTGAGTACACTCAAACCCTAGTTTATGTAACTAGAGATGGTGAACCTCATGGTCCACCCAACTCAAACAGCTTAACACTTGCGACAAAACGATGTCATTTTGAAAAATTCGAATGTCGTTTTATTGACATTCCTAAATATAATTTTTCCATTGTTTGAGGACTAACCTGGTAATCCCATCCTGAAATGTTTTGTGCATGGCAATTCATTAGGTGGGGTTCCTTTGAAAACCCAGATAGAATTTACAAAGATGTGAAGATGCCAAGAGTTTACGAGATGGCTTTGCAGACATGGGCTAATTGGCTGGAGGTTCATGTCAACAGTACCAGAACGCAGATGTTCTTTGTCAGCTTGTCTCCAACACACCAAAAGTATACTTTCCTTAATCCTTATCTACAGTTTTCATAACAAAAGGAATTGAAATCAGGTCAAACTCACGGAGTAAAATTGAAATTAAACATTTTAATTAGGATTCGGCTGAACTCGGCCTGAATCAACCTAAAGTTCTAAAAAAGTTCAAGAACCCAAGAAAAAAACTTGAACTCAATAGTTCGAATTTAATCAAGCTTCATTTTTTTAGGCCTATTTAAAAATTACTAAGATCGATTTATTGCTAATATTAAGCAAAATTCAATATGATCAAGTTTCAACCTAACCAACCTTAAATTAATAAAATTTTGAGTTTCAAAGCCAAATTTCAAAATTGAAGAATCCTATCTTAAACCTAATATTTTGGTCTAAAATTCGAATAAAAGCTTGAGTCTCAATTTGGTTCAAACAAGTTCCTACTCTAACTTATAACGTGCAAGTATAATTTTCATCTTTTGTTTAGATTGATATTAAGAATGACAAAATAGTTTCAACCTGATCCGACCTTAACAAGATAAAGTTTGATTTGATTTAAATTCAGACAAAACTTCAGACTTGTAGGGCTCAATCCAACCTAAACCTAGTAATTTAGCTCAAAATCCTAGTAAAAGCCTAAAGTCTTGTTAAACTTAGGTGGCCAAAAAAATTTAACTTATTTCCTGATCAATCCATTGTCAACCCTAACTAAACTATTTCCCTAAAGCTTATTTGTTCTAGGTTCTAGCTCAACACAAGTGACTCAAAATTCACTATCAAGAGCTTGAGATGGTGTATATTAAACGTTGCAGGGCAAAAGAATGGGGAGGAGATGAAGGTGGGAATTGTTATGGTGAGACAGAACCAATCTTCAAAGAGGGATACCAGGGAAATGCTTCATGTCCTGTAATGATGCGAACAGTTGAGAAGGTATTGGATGGCCTAAGAACAAGAGGGCTAAATGTACAGATGATTAACATCACATTGTTAACAGAGTATAGAAAAGAAGGTCATCCATCTATATATAGAAAGCAATGGGAAGCCTTAACAGAAGAGCAAATCTCCAACCCAAGTAGCTATGCAGATTGTATTCATTGGTGTCTACCTGGAGTGCCTGATGTTTGGAATGAGCTTCTTTATGCATATATCATGAATCTATGACCGAAGCCCTTTTGTCATCCTTCTCATGCTTGAGAAATGAAATTGTCGTTCATAGCTTCAATTTTGCTGGGATACAAACTCGTAATTGCTAATTACATAACATATCGGATGTAAGATCTCCATAGTAACGACAGCATAAAAGGGAGTTCTTAGTTGGATAAAAAGATCAACTTAAGAATGATGTCATAAACCGAAGAAAAAAGAAAAATAAAAGATATCATATTAAAATAAATTTATTTCACTCTATATGAATAAAATAAACTTCAAAATTATTAGATAGCCATAGAAACTTAGTTTTGTTCAACATATACAAATTGATGACAAATAATCTTCTGTTCTTTAAACCCAATTTCTACTCGTAGCACTATGTACCGTTTATATAACGGCAAGGGTTCCAAACTGCAAGTACCTGATATTGTCTCAACTTGGTCTGGAATGCCATAGTCTCTCTAAGAAGTTGGCCCCGGAGGGTCACCTGTGCATAGATAGTTGACAGGCTGGGTCTCGTTCGTTAGCGGCAAAAACTTTCTTGCAAGAATCAATTGCATCACTAGCAGATTTGTCCCTCAGGACTTAGTTTGCAAAAATCTGCATCGACAATGCTTGATTATGTAATTTAAGCACCAAAAACGTATTGAAATTAACAGAGCTCTGTTAGAAAAAATAAATACAATGCAGGCCTATTCAGCATTGGACTGGAGAAAACTGCCAAATGCTCAAATTGTCAATCTTTCATGTGGATCAGCTTCTTTATCATTGACAAGAGTAAAAGAATGAAGATGGCAGAGAATCAAACGTCAGTATATGTGCATATCTTGGTATTGGTGATCCTGGACAAGACTCAAATTTTGAACAGCACTTTAGACTAAAAAAGGACTTGTATATGAATCTATATTCTAGACAATGGACCCATATTTAAGGGAGACAAATTGAGAGTCTAATTTGACAAGTGTCTTACCACACATGAAAGGAAACAAAATGGAATGCTGTAATTAGGCATGCTGCAGCAACTACGAGACTGTTGAATGAAATATTAGACATGCACAACGATGCATCTGAAATGAAGAGGTTTTACTTGTCATCTCTAGCCTCACAATCTCCAATGATAATTTTAAGCTTCTCCTTGAGTCGATCAATAACCTGCATGAAGGGACAAAAGAGAACAAAGTAAATAATGGAGATATCATAATGAAACGGACTGAAACTATCACAATCTGAATTCTTTTTGCATACAGATTTAGATGACTTTGCCCAGCTTTGAGTAGTCACAGCATTGCTTCTAAGGTGAGAGCAATTTGAAGAATCAAACTTGAGAGAATAAGTGGAGTTCTCGGTGGCTTCCGCTAACCACAGATGATTGTTTTGATCCTTCGCACTTTTGACAAGATTAAAGAAGCCAACCTGCTCAACATGATATATCAGACATTGGTCGACACATGGAAGTGGAAGATAGCAAGCATGTTTGAACCAATAAAATGTACTCCCTTAAATATTTTTGTGTAAGTTCGCCTTCAAACAACTTTTTAAAAAATTATTAACTCTTTCATGCACATTTGGCAATGTCCACTACGAACTAAACCTCTGGTTTTGAGATCAGAGGAATAGAACTCACTGTGGAACCCATCATATTGTGGTTGATTGGTGGGGACGCATCATCATCCGCGCATTGCAAACAGAAGCTGATGGCAAGTACAGAATTTGCTATTTCTTCTGATTTTAATAGAGTTATGGAACTATCAGTCACAAAGACCCATTGTTTCTTCTGCTGAGCAGTCATATAAACCTCTCCAACATACACGACACATGCAACAATATCAAATTCACTGTCCATCCAAAAGAACCAGTTA
The DNA here is from genome assembly GCA_025629825.1 of Erythroxylum guanchezii. Lineage (NCBI taxonomy): Eukaryota > Viridiplantae > Streptophyta > Magnoliopsida > Malpighiales > Erythroxylaceae > Erythroxylum > Erythroxylum guanchezii. The sequence continues at coordinate 32,586,087 of JAOTAX010000004.1, forward strand.
GGCATCAATGCCTTCCCCCAATAAAATGCGGAGGTTTTAACATCGACAGGCTGAGCTATAGAACTTACCTGCATAGTGGCACTTCTCCTAAATTTGACAATGATACTGACATTCGAGGATTGAAGAAAGGCCTACAGATGACAACTATTAACTCGAGTCAACTGCTACAATATTAGATAAAGCAAACGGAGACTTACTGAAAATGTTGGGTTGCTAAGGGAGATAGAGGTAGCCATTTGGTAGTAGATCCTCTTGCTTGCAAGTACAGTGTATTCGTGTTAGAATTCACTGGTAAAAGTCCAGATACGGCATAGGCCTGGCCCTCAATCAGCTCAACTTGCTGTTTAAACATTAGTAAATTTGTGTAAATACTACGGAAGTATCTAAGGAATGAATTCAAAAGGCCAAATATCATAGAAGGAATCACCTGCTTCTCAGTTGGGTTCCAGATCGTTATTAGACCTGCTTTCCCTATGGCTTTATTTCTATCCTCACGTAATCCAACCACCCTAATCCTCATGAACGGAGTCACTTCTCTTTTCCCCAAGTTAGCATCTTGCAAAGCTTTCTCTATGGCTTTATCCATTTCCAAATGCCTTGATGCCTTTGATCAAAAGTTGCCACTGTCACTAATAGGTTCAAACACTGCATGAAAAAAAGGTTAAAGCAATCACTACAAACGGAAGCCACCTCTAGTTTTGCTTGATAAGAAGAAACAGAAGCTAATTGCTCCGGACTCATCTCTGCCATTAATACTTCTGGTTCAGCTGCTGTCTCAAGTAGTTTCAATATTTTTGCTCCATCCTCACTGTCGCTCTCATTGTAAACCTGGGGTCCTTTTGTCCCTCTTTGTAATTCGGAAATAACGCCCTCTATTATTTCGGAGCGCCTGCAACCCAGAGAAGAACAGACTAATATTGGAACCAAAAGCACAAACCTTTTACCACCATTACTAATTTAAGGCTTTAGCTTTAGGTTATGTACCCTTTCTTTGATGCTTTAGCCATTTTCAATGTAGAACTTCTTCTAACATTCTTTGCTTCAACTAAGTCTTTAATCTAATTACATACTTGTATCCTATTTTAATCATTTTTATACATACGATTCTAATTCTTGATTCAATTGTGGGACTTGTAACAAGTTTTTTAACAGAAATTATCCTTCTTTTCTTCGTCGTTGAACTCAACTTCTTAATTGAGAACAATTTGTCAAACAAAATATTGGAACTAAACGTAGGTTTCCTTTAACCTCATGGCTCACCATTGACTTCACAACCCTAGCTTCAACTGCGTATATGGCATTTGCCACTTGTCATAACCAAGTTTCTTTCTCTTCTACTAAGACCATGCCATCAAGCAGAAGAGACCTCAGATAAAATACGGTGACAATGGTTTATCAGCTATGAAATATCAGGTTTTAATCAATATTCAACCTACTGTACACCAAAATGGACTATCTTTTCTAAATAAACAATCTTGCAGTTAAGGATAGGTGTTACCTCTGATTGTATGACTGCATTATTTTGGCCTCCATTCTTTCTGATCTCACAACAGATCCACCATTACTCAATCTACAGGGAAGAACAAGAGTTAGTATCATCCAGCAGAGACTACCATAAGCACTTTAGGAGGTAAAGATAGATCGATCTCAAATTACTTTTCTTTGTATAAGATTGGGTATATTCTTGTGATTCCAACCAATGTCCTTGGAACAGGACCTCCATTACTCTTGATGCAACTGAAGGCCAAAGGAACACCAACGCCCTTGCCTATAGAGACAATTTACATATTGAGACACAAAGAAGCTAGGCCGCAAGAAACAAAAAGGAGATATGTTAGATTGAAATGTGGAATCCAAACAAGACATACAAAATCCGAGTTTATCAGCCCAATGAGCTCTGTAAGTTCCATTTATATGCAACGACAAACTGACTGTCCCTGATACCTGAAACTTGAGCCAAGACATTAGAATTTCACTGGTTTAAGAAAATGATAAAACCTTAATTGGACTGGTTTGAAAAGAACCTCCAGAGGTGAAACAGGGCCAACCCAGCCACATAGTGCTGCTCCCCATATCTTCACAATATAAAGCATCAAAATGTAAATAAGAGATCATCTGACCGAGATGCTTGGGATCATAGAGCAAAATTGAAAATTGTAGACAATGGAACATCTTACTCGAAGTTTTTGTCCCACAAACAGTTTCCTTGATGCAAGATGCTTTGAGAGCGGTACATCCAAGAGAGCATCCACTGAATACCTGTATGCCAAAAATAGTTACACATGACCAGGAAAATCAGATACAAGACAAGCATTAGCAATCCTATTTTCTTACCACCCATCAGTTAGCTCCACCTTTGCAACATTAGTGATTGTAGCCACATCTGATTCACCTGTATCAGCCTCAAATTTTGGTGGATTGATGATGCGTATAGCTGCAATATATAGAACCAACATTGAAGAAGGTGGTGTGTCCCCTTCCAGAATTCTCTTAATCGCAGATCGATGACCATGATTTACTTCTCTTTCGTACCTATGAAGACAAATCATATTAGTATTGGATTTTTGACCTGTTTGTCTGATAAACTAAATTTTAAACATAACCATGCTCATAACAGAGATACCTATACTTCAGTTCTTCGAACACATTGGAGACTGTCAAAAACTTTGCAGCAGATTTTCCTGGATAGCATCTATCATAGCATCCTAGTTTCCAAACTATCCACCTGTAGTGATTTACAACCCACCTAAACAGCAAGTTAAAATTACTGAGTTAAATGACATTATAAACACGTCAATACTCCATCATGCCAATGAGTTTAACTGTGGGTTAATCATCAGCATTTTGTAATGCGTATTTGGCAGCAGTATATCAAGTAAGTCATGGTGCAATGTCAAACATTGCATGTCACCAATTAGATAGAGCATAAAACTGATATCAATTGAGTATCTCAGCAAACGAGTATCTCAGCAAACCCAGAAACACTCTTCCTGGGAAATAGAAGCAAAGGAAACAAAGATAGAGTGGTTACCTTTTAGAAGCATATTGTATTGAAGCTCCACAAAGAACCAACATGTGGTGAAAAGCTTCTACTCCGATGCCATCCTGCCCAGGTTCATTGTAGAACAAGAACTTGTCTGCTGTCTCTGATCGGATTAAGCTTGTTCCACACATCAAATGCTCAACCTATGCATCAAAAGTTTTTTATTGTCAGAACAGTGTAAACCTCTGGAACAAAAGCAACAAGGTGTGAAATCCATATACCGTGGCCTTGGCTGACAAAGGCACACCAAAATATTCCTTGATATGCATTCTTGGGAAGTGAGACGGATATTTAGTGGAGATAACTCTTCTGCAACCAACATTTTCAGATGATGAAGTAGATAAACCTGATGAAATATACACCTTGGAATGAGAAGCACAGATTTTATAGAGAAGGCCAAAACTTGAAGAGTAATTAGTCAGAAAGCTTTCTATCTACCAGTAGACACATGAAGGACATTCTTATGCAAAGGAGTGGTGAATTTAGAACTACGAGGCCTCTTAAATAGGGAGACAGAACTTGCCCTTCCACATCTCTTCTTTTCGCTATTTTGTGTATTATTTGTATAACCTCCATCCGTGGTATTTGAAGTATCAACCAGGCACCCACTTGACCTTACAAGTGAATCAGCCCCTGGATCAGTATCAATTGCATTGGCACTATCTACAATGTTATGAGGTGTATTTACTGTAGAACCCCTGTAATTGTTGACTGAATTGAAACTCTTGATCAAGCTGTTTCCAGAAATCACATTTTCTGAGTTGATGGATTTCCAAACTTGATTTGAAGATGATCTAAGAGGAGATATGAAAGTTTTTGAGATGTATTTGTTCTTTGAAGCTACTGGATAAGTAGAAGCAGTGTCAATATCCTTTTCTGTGTTTGGCAATGCATCAACAGATCTACTGCCATTCAAAACTGAAATGGTTGAACCAAAAATATCACCCTGTTTAAAGAAATTCCCACTGTCCGGATCCCCAAGAAGGCTTCTTGCACGTTCTAAAGCATCACTTGAAACAGACAATGATCTTCCCCCTGCAGTATGGAATTTAAAAGGTGTTCTTGGACCAGGACTACCCATTTCCGTCTGCAACCTTTTCGGATTGACCTCCTCCATTGATTTGATTCCTAAAACATCATCAGTACCCAGCCTTGGAACAAATGTATCATGAGAACTACTCCTATTATCTTCCCTAACGTCTTTCATATTGGAACTAGATAGCTTCTGCAACTCGGTTGGTTCATTGACACCAGATAGTTTTATTGGTTGTTGGAAGCCTTGAAATTTTGACTCGTTGCTATCCTCTTCCAAGCCCAACAACTTCTTGGCTCTAACTAAACCAGCAGAAGATACATTAAACAATTTCCCCGATGCAGTATGGAATAGTGAACTAGATGAATCCCGCATATGTTGCATTTCACCTAAGGACAAACAGTATAAAACAATCACCTTATATTCTTCACAATCGTTTAAAAAATTAAATCCCAAAACTAATAAGCTAAAGTAAGCGGTATAAGGAATCCAAATTCGAAAGCATGCATACCCGACTGAATGACATCATCATCGTCACAAAGAATGGACATAGCTTTCACAATCGACGACTGCTTCAAAACTACCGATTTCCCCAATCCTGTACGGAATATGGGGACATCGCCACCACCTTCATTTCCATCCCCGTTCTCAAGAAGATTCGAGCAACCTTTACACAACAAATAGTATATCTAACCACACATTCATCCAATAGCTTCTTAGCAGAAAACGAGATATAAAGAATAAAAAGAGAGAGTTGAGTTGAAAAAACCTTCAAGAAGAAGATCTTTCATTGAAGGCAAACGGTGATTCGACTTTAGTGAACAGATTTCTTGTGCACGGATTTGCTCTTTAGCAGGGATGATTCTGCCGGATACCTCCCACCGGAACTCGTTTCCGGCGTCGGAAACAATCTGCCAAGTCGACATATCGGGATGAGTCGCTCAATAAAGCTCGAGTCGTGCTTTTTTGTTCTGTCACATTTTCTTAAAAAGTCTTTATAATTCTTAGGGAGAAGGCGGGAGACTAAATTTTGGCGGAGGGGGATTAATAAAACGCAACGTTACTGTACAAGATTTCGTGGGCTTCAATTTGGAACTGTTTTGGGCCTAAGAATGGGTCAGGCCCAACAAATTTTCCCATACAACGATACCAAACAACTTTTTTTATATACATACATAGCAACCAAACTTTGAGATCACTTCATCTGTTTCACTTTTACTATTCCAACTCTTTTTCAATTCATTTTATCTACACATTTATATAGGGTTTACATAAATATGTAGATGAGATAAATTTGCCACTGGGCCTCACAAAATATTAAAAAATATTATATATATATATATATATGAATGAAGTTATTTGAGAGTCAGTGGTATATTGGGCCCCCCAAAATTTTAAAAAAATTAAACATTTGGGCTCTCCTACCTTCAATTTTTGGCTCCGTCTCTGCTACCAAACTACCAAGCTTACACACACCCACCCACCCATCCGTGCGCGCGCATCCACACGCTTACACTCATGTATAAATTTATACATGCGATGCTACCAAACTTATTTTCTATATATAAACACTTTTTATACAAAATATTTTCCATTATAAGTACTAGTATGGCCACAACAATATTTCATATCTATATACACACACACATGACCATCAAACTTTTTTCCTGTATATATACACACACACACACACATGGATATTGAAATTTTTACATATATATATATAGACACATGACCATAAATCTTTTTTCTTATAAGTATATACACCAATGACCTCCAACAAGTGTTCCATTCACCAACTCAATGTCAATAATGTCTTTATTCGTGGTTATCTTCATGACCCAATCTGTAAGTCCTAACCTTTTGGATTTCAAGATCTACATCATCCTCATGAAGTGTGTAAACTTTAATAAGTCTAGTATGGTCTCAAACAAGCTCCTTAGACTTGGTTTCAGTACTTAAGTCACAAACTTTGTGATCTCATGTTTACTTCCTCCAAATTTGATCACTCTCTCTTTATTCGTAAGACTTTGTCCCATATATCCATTTTTTTAGTCTATGTAGATGATACCTCGGTCACTCGTTCATCACCATCCTTAATTTGTTCATTTATTAATAATCTCAAATTTACCTTTTCCATTAAAGACTTAGGTCTCACTCATCATTTCCTTATAGTAGAAACCCAACTTACTTCCAAAGATCTTCTTTGTACCTAAACCCAATATACTAAAGTCCTTCTTCTTTCCCACCAAATTTGACCACTCCAAACCTACCCCTACATCCATCACTCCCACTCTACTACTTTCCAAAAATTTGGCACTCCACTCCCTGTTCCTACTGAATATCATAGCACTATTGGTTCTAATACCTTTGTCTCACTCGACATGATATCAATTTGATGTCAATAAAGTCTCTCAATGCCTACAGTGCCCTACTGATAACCACTAGATTGTAGTAAAATAGATTAAACATTATCTTCGATGCACAACCTCTCATGTCATTCACTTTACTAAATCTATTATACTTTCCTTACAAGCTTACTATAATGATGAATGGGTTGATTATCCTGATAGGGTTCTACATCTAGCTATTGTATCTTTCTTAGTTCTAATCTCATCTCTTTGAGCGACAACAAACAACCTACTATTGTTAGGTCTAACACTGAAGTTGAATATACGAGCATTGCTCTTGCCATAACCATGCTCTGTTGGATAACTTCTCTTATTGGAGAACTAGGATTGCCTCACTTTTTGCTTTTGACCTAGTATCTAATCCTCGTGCCAAACAAATTAAGATTGATATTCATTTTGTTTACGATTTGGTTGCTCCTAAAGCTCTCCATATTAGGCATATTTTAGCTTAGATTGCTAATGTCATGACTAAAGCTTTGTCCTCTTCCACATTCCATTAACTTCTGGACAAGCTCACGATGTCTTCCACTCATAAGCAAGAGTTGGGATGATAATAGAACCAATCCTTGTGAATCTTAATTATGAATATTGTTTAGATATTATGCATTAGAGTTATTATTTAAATCTTTTCAATTGTACATCTTTTTCATGTTTATCTTGTACATCGAAACATTGTAGATAAAGAACCATAAACTTATAAATGAAATCAATACAAAATCATAATACTTTATCCCATTAATAACTACGTTATCACTAGATATATACACACAGGGTTACCAAACTTGTTTTCTACGCACACACATGCGCTCGCATACGTACACATACATACATTATCTTTATTTTTATATTGTCAAACAATCAACTGTATGAAACTCTTAAAAAAAAACTCATTTTTAAATGATAACTAAACAGACAATTGATTTCTTTAAAAAAAATTTGTATAAAAAAATTTTAAAAAAAAATTTTACTGACAAAATCTCTATTGGTATAATTCCAACTAAACGAGTCGGCCAATTTTATTTTTTAAAAAATTATTCAAAAAATGACATAATTTTGTGCTTCTGATTATGTCAAACAATATGTCCTGTAAGAGATGGGTCCGAGTCGAGCCCGGCCAAATTGTCATGCATATCAAAAACTAATTTTAAAGTGCCAATGAAACTGTCGAAGGAAATGCACATCATACCGACCAAGTGTCGGCTTAGTGATTCACAAGAGAAGGTCAATAAGCATTTGATGATATAATAAAATATTGACACAGGTACACGAACCAGTAATTAAATTGTTAAATTCTTATATCAATAAAATATTTTTATAACCCAATATCTTATATTTTTAATAAAGATATGATGAAAGACGGACCTAAGTGCGTCTTAAAATTTAGGCTCAAAATCGGGACCGTACATTGAGTTCGAGCTTAATCGAATTTGGATAATTTAAAGGCTAATCTCGTTCTGACTAAACTTAATTAAAATTTTAATTTTAGATTTAAAAATGATATTATTTTATTTAAATTAATATTGTCTAAGCTTAACTTAACCGAAATCTAAAATTTTAAAAACAATATAAAAATTGAAACTATTATTTTTGAATTAAGCTGAATTAGATTAAAAAAAATTGTGATATTTACTCAATAATTTTAAGTCCATATATGTAAGTGGTCCTACCTCTTCAAAAATGGAATTAGGATCGCAGAATGTCCATTAATGGGATGACAATGATCAAAGATTTGATAATAAAAAGAGGGGGGCAAGTCGACTTGATCATAAAAGCATTGATGTGATGTGAAAAAGTTGATGTATTGGTAATGAATCTAAATTGAACCTTATAAGATTGAAATAGACTTCGCAGCAGGCTTCATATTGGTTTGAAAATTTATGTTCGGGTTCGAGCCGGATTCAAAGTTTAATCGAATATAGGTATACGCTTTTTCGATCGAGTCTGTTGTACATAATCTTTTTAGTACAAAATACTTGATTAGTGTAATTTATAAACTATTGCGTCAATCTAAAGATTTATCTAGTGTGCATCTAAAAGATAACAATTACAGATTGCTCTATTTAAAAAAGAAAAATAGTTTAGACAATTTAAAGTTTGTACTAATCATGATTAATTTTTAATTTAAAAATTGAAAATAGTCAGTATTTTATATAAAATAACATTATTTTACTTGATATATTTAAGTTTTAGAGCTAATCGAGTTTAGATAGTCCGAGTTCGAATTCAGTCTAAAATTTAAAAATTAGAAACTAAACTCTAAATTTATCTTAAATTTGACAAACTCAACTCGATTTATTATCATCCCTATATAAATGTCATCCTCCAAATAGTCGTACCTCTTATGCATGTCAATGGGCCAGACTGAGCTAGGCCCAAAATGGCTTGGGTCTGGCCAGCCAAAGGCTAGCCAGCTTGTGACTAGATGGGTCACAGATGAGTCGGGCCAACCTAACCTTGACCCGTCTATTTATATTTAAAAAAATTAAAAAACGACGTCATTCTTAATAGCACGAGCCGACTTGTAGCTCGAAAAAACCCGAGCTAAAATCAAATTAAAAAGTTAAGTAATCAACACTACATTAATGGACAATCGTCATCATTAGCCGGAAGATTGACTCTAAAGTAGATGCAATCATGAATAAAAAAGGACATTAAAAATATTAATTATCATTAGACACACATAATTACATTTATTTTCAGTATAATTATTATTTAATATTTTAAAATTAAAATTGTGATTGCTGAATTTTCAAATAATTAATTAAAAATATATTAAAAGCACGTCATTTACAAATCATTACATGTACTTAATTATAAATTATTATTTAGTTAAATAATATATTAAAATTTATTTAAAATACATAATTTATTCCTTTTACATATACAAATTCTACACGTACCGTAGTCGGCAGAGCCACTAAGTATGGATAGACCAAAAGGAGAAGAAAGAGGAAGCTTGTCCCTTCCTCCAAAAGCGTAAGCATCATTAGTGGCTTCTCATTGCTAGTTCATGAACTAGCGACAATGTCTGGCTCCTATAAATACACCTTCCCCTTCTCTTCCAGACCACAAGTTCTGTTAAAGAGTTATACACTCAAGTATGGAAGTATCTGTTAAGCTCAGGAGGGATAGCACCATGGTGGGTTTTTCTCCTTCAACCTAATGGCGCCATCCATCCTGAGTTTCATCGATTCTTCCTGCTCTCTTCTTCTCTGGTACTGAAAACAGCCATTTTCAGGGGTTCGAGATGGTCCCCAAGTGTGTTACTTCTTTATGTTCTTGTCTTCTGGTTTCGTTTTACTTCTTCTTGTATCGTGAAAGCTTCTGGTTTCGTAAAATTACAAAACTCGACAACATTGAATTGAACATGTTGGCTTAACTATGAATCAATGGAAATGATCTTTTAATGAAGATGTCACTGATAGCAAGTTATAATTGTCGAGGGCTGAGCATTTTTAACATGGGAGTTATGATGTTGACTTCACTCGCAAACTTCGTACATGTTACGGTCCAAGTCCGTTGGACTCTCTCTCTGTTTCTTTCCATTTTTGTTGCTTAAAGGTACAAGTGTTTCCTGATATGCGTGTGTCCCTGTCCCCTCTAGCTTTCCTGATGTTTTCACGTGATTCTATTTTCATGATTCTTCTCTTGTAATACTTCTGAGAATATATACCAAATTAAGTTTGACAAGGTTTAGACTTCTAAATATGGTTAATTGTTTAAAGGTTGACGTCACTGTATTTGCTAAATGCAGAATAAGCAATATCATAATTGTCAATACAACAAAACAATCTGTAGTTACAAGATGAATATGTTATAAAAAGATCAGAGGAAATGATGGTGATGTGCAAATCCAATCTTCTGTATTTCTGTAAAAATTTGAAAATACTACAGATGAACACTACCAGTAAAGACAACAGAGCTCTTGGTTTTGTTTGGAGAAATGGATTGAATATGCTACAATTGAATCACGATCCATGCAACCAGTGATCCAGTAATCCAAGTTCTTCCACAAATCCCCAGCTATTCAAATCCTGTGTTGAGAAATTGTAACTGCACTCCATTGCCTGATTCAAGCTACCTGGTAAAATCTCTCCTGTGTTCTGTAAATGGCAATGCAGATCATATGGGGTTCCAGTTTGATAATGGTGATCTGAGAAACCAAACTCCAAATCTCTATTACAATTATGATGATTCTTTCCTTGTAATGGGTATTCATTTCTGTTTCCATTCCCAATCTGGGGCTTCAAATCGATTTCTGGATTGTCTAACCAAGAACAGACATCATAAGAACCAGAAAGCTTTTTCATACTTCCGGTAAACTCATCATCTACTTCTTCCTTCAAAACCAACCGTTCAGGTCTGGTTGAAGAGCTCTTAGCCAACTCCACAAGTTTCTCCGTCTTCTCATCAGGAACAACACAAAACCCTGAAGACCCTGATTCTTCATTCTGCTCTTCAACCTCACCAGTCCCATCACTGTCAACTTTCTTCACAGTAGACAAGCAATTCTTCTCTGCTCCACCAGGTAACATTTCAGAAGCAGCAACTGACGAAGATAGATCAGGAAAATTAAGTATGGCACTTGGACCGTACATGACTCTCGCAGCATTATCATAAGCTATAGCAGCTTCAAGAGCAGTATCATGTGTACCAAGCCAAAGTCTAGTACTTGGTCGATTCATTACACTGCTTTTCCTCGAAGGTTGTCTGATTTCTGCGACCCACTTCCCCCAGGTTCTCTGTCTAACTCCTCTGTACCTACAATTCAGATTCTCTGGTCCTCCTTTCCCTCTCATACACCCCTTCCTCGACCCTTTTGCAGGAACTCTACAAGTTTCAGTAGCTCTGTTTGGCTTCTTCCACCTTGCAAGTGTATCTTCTACTGATTCACAACCACTCTGTTCTCTCTGAGGTTTCTTCTTGTTGCTGCAACTACTTTTCTCAGGAGTAGAACACTCTTTTGACAAGTCCTCCATTGTCCTACACCAAAAGCAAATTAGAAATCCATCAAGTCATAGAGAAAAGGTGTCTTGAGGGATTAAGAAGAAAGCTACCTTGGAGTCATGTAAGCTAGGAAAAGCAAAACCTTCAATGTACTCTTTTCTTTCTTGGAGTTAATTTCCCAGGTTTATAGACTTTTCTCGAGAAACCAACACTGTAGTATTAATTTATGGACAAGGTCAGAATCTCGTCCTTGTAGCAGGGGTCACCTAGTTTTTATGTTTAATACTAGACAGGTTCTGTCTTGCGGACGAAGTAATCCAGCACCTAGATTTTCCCAACCGGGCAGACATTTAATCTGTTGATGTCGTGGCCAGGTCAGATGCTGTCGTGGCTTGCTAATGTCCACATGTTTCGTACACGTGGCAATACTCCATAAACTCATATCTTGGGGATAAAGCAGACTCAGAAAATCAAACGGCGGCTAGGATGGCGGCTGTGAGATACTTCGCTTTTCTGGTTTTTTGGCTCTCTTTTTCAAAGAGCAAAAGACAAAATGAGATAAGTTCTTTCTTTCTTTATAACCCCTTCATGCACAAGCTTTCCATCAATGGAAGAAATAATATTATACTGCACAAGAAATCAGAAATCAAGAAGAAATATATTTTTTCTGTGACATTTCATTTCTTTACTCTCTGAACATCTTGTTGCTTTCTTCAGAGAAAGCACAGATTTTCCAGGAAAAAGGGCAAAGCAAACGAGTTTCTACAAAAGTTCATTATATAAACAAAAGAAAAGCCTTCTTAATAAACACCATTTTGAAGCTTCAACAGCCCTAATCCTCAAATTGGTTTCACGATGATGAGCTGCCTTTAGCTGTGGAATGACGAAATCAGTCAACAATAAGAACCCCAATGATATTCCTCATGCATGCATCAGTTCCAAGACAAAGCATCTTCTTGGTGCCGTTTAAACTCCCTGGAGGAAACCAAGTAGAAAGAAATGATAAGCAAGAGATGTCAAAACTAAATGTAAGGATCCTTACAAGTTTCTCTAATTGTAAGGATCCAACTCGTAAGACAAAACAGGATTTAATCTAAACTTCGAACAATGATTTGTACAACCCTCAACAAGTATACGAATTTCTAAGCCAATTGATAATTTAGTTTCAATGAAATTGTGCTTCTTGAAGAGGAACAGCCGTCAATTGTAATGAATCAAATCTTCTAGTTTGTTTGTGAAACATTCTCATTTCACCAGGGGAATTGTTCTTCCTACAACTTAGTAACAACCTTGGTTATATATAAGCTTATTGCATCTCTCCCTCACGAATCTCTTACAAGAAGCTTTCTCTTAGCCACACGAATGTGTGCATTCAGGAGTACTTTCGACTATCACCAGCTAGCAGAGATAGTCAGCATACAGGTCTAAATTTCAGAATTTCTGAAGGTAAACCTTTCAGTATATTAGTATAACTTTTAAGGGCCTCCACAGATTTGATCTTTTCTTCATTTCAGTCCTTGTGTTTAAAAAATTATCACTTACTCCTTTATAGTATTATTTAAATATCATACAACACCCTCGGTTATATTCTGTTGATTTTGCATATTTTTTCACTCAAAACGACGTCATTGTAGAATTCTTAAATTCTAATATGTCGTTGTTTTGGAGCTATGAATGGATGGACAACTAATAGAATATGATGAAAGGAATTGCATGAGAGCTAAACAAGATTATAAAGAGATAACTGGTAATTTTTACAATGTAAGGATTAAAATGAAAAAAAAATGTCAAACTACAGAAGATTGAATGTAATTAACCCTACCATTTATATACAACCAGGAGACAGCAGTAAAGCAGACAGGTGATGTTGATGTTAGATTCCCATCCCATGTTCTAAAGTTGGTAAGAGTACATACTCTAGCTTGCAAAAAAGAAGAAACTACCAAATTTAGAAAACCACTGGCTCAGAAATTTTCAACTTTCAAGAAATACCATAGTTGCATCAACTGCACTCCAACAAACATGTTCAATCTTGTGGTTTCCACTACCATATCAAGTAATTTCCAAATTGAACACAGATTTATGCAGTTATATCATATTGGTTTCCAACTAGAAAATTAAGAGGTTCACAATCCAATCCAATGAACCCAGCATTCAATCTCAGAAAGATACTTAATATGATGGACAATATTACCTGATATGAATATGTGCATTGAAGCAAGCTTGAAGAAGTTTATTCAACTGAAGTCCTCGCAATCTTGTGCCTCAACTTCCTGTTATGGTTTTCCTGCCAAAAGTTCGTAACAAAGATTCAAATTCAACATCACACAAAGAACAAAAAAGCTTAAATTGTCTATTTATGTAACAAGGAAATCCCCAAGAAGAATATACATGAAAACCCTAACCCCAAAAGGATGGTTTTGAACCTACAAATGATCAATCACTCCATAATGACAGAAATAAAATCAATTGCTCACCTGCTCAAGAACCTTACTGTTACTCATCTCCACTTCTCTAGCCAAAGTATCAATCTTGGCCAACATTCTCTCATACAAATCTTCCAAAGTTGCCGTATTATTCGAAGCATCAGCTCCGATCAATCGCCTCAAATTCCCAATTCCGAAACCCTCTGCACACATGTCCAATTCACTTTGATCCCTCGAATTTTGCTTCTTTTCATCCAAGGTTTCAACCTTTGTGTCCTCGTTCATCGAACCCCTTAGCTCGCAATTTAACATTGGGAACGGCGAATTAGGGCTAAACGACCCATAATGCCCACGAAATGCAGGTCCTATGTTCACAATATCGATCGGCTTCGGTTCCAACGAACCTCGCGAGGTTCTGAACTGGTACGCTCGGTACTCGTGCGTGTGGATCACTTGCTCAGGCAGAGGAGTGGAGAACAGAAGGAAAACGCAGGGAGAGAGACGCGTCTTTGTTTCGAGGTCCTTGATCGGGAAGGAAAGTTCCGATTTTGACGACAGAGAGCGCGTGACGGAGTACTCCCGCATCGAGGGTCGTATCGGCGTTTTGCGTCGAGCGGAGAACCAGCCGATGAAGTGGTGGTAATGGGTCGCCGGCGAGGAAGTGAATCTTCGCAGACAGGACGAATCGACTCGGCCGAGTGAGTCGTAGAAGGACAGAGGCGAATGGAAGCAAATAAAGGAGGTTACGTTGGCGACCAGTTGTTGGGAACCGGAGTCCGGCGAAACGGCATCGTCGTCGTAGAGAGTGGAGGGAGTGATGCCGGTGACGTGGCCGAAAAGAAGACCATCCACGTCGCCGACAGATGAAGAGACACGTTGGATCAGAGAGGCTAATGTGGGGCCCGATATTGCTACCTTATGCAAGGTAAAGTCTTCCATGGCTGCTCTGTGCAGAGAGAAACTGTGTGAGTGGTGACTCACAGGGAAGTAAATGAGATGAAGAGGTTTAATAAAAGAAGAAGATGGGAAAACGGCATGTCGTTTTCTGTGATAACACAATGTCCAGCTTTCCACAAATTTTTTGTTAAAGAGGGAATAAAAAAAATATTATAACATTGTATTATTAAATGACACTCAAAATTTTAATATATATTAAAAAATAAATGAAATTTAAATTCTTTATTAAAAATAAAATTAAAAGGAGATTGATATAAATATAAGGTTAAAAATTACAAAGAGAAAGTTGCGTATATTGATGACCCTCCCTCTCGACCCTCATAAAAAATAAAAGTATTAATCGTGTTGAATTATTAATTTATCAATATCATTATTTACTATTAATTCTTCAAAAAATGTAAAACAAAATAAAATAGATAATTCAGATAAACATGAATTGAATTATACAATTACATTATTGTATACAGATAAAAAGAATACCATACTTTCTACATATTGAAGAATTTGAGAAATTACACTCTGATTCCTATGAACTAAAAAGAATTAAAGAATACATTATTAGCTAAGCCATCATCAACTGGAAAACACCAAATAATCTGTTTGTAACACTTCAACTTCTTGTATGATGATACCTAACACCTCACTTTTCATGAAAATCTATTCAGATTTTGGTGCAACTTTTGATTCATCAGCTGCAGAACCTGTAACCAGCTCTGGTTTAATCTCCTCCAGTTGTTGAAGTACTTGTTGGACTTCTGGACGAGCTGATGGAGAAGGATCAACACAGTGCAAAGCCAATTTGAGTGTGTTTAGCAACTCATCTCCAACGGTTTGTGCATCCTTCATAATCTCCAAGTCGAAAACTTCATTAGTCCATTCCTCCTTCACTATTGATGCCACCCACTGAGGTAAGTCCATGTTATTGATGGTTTCTCCCGGTGGTTTTCCTGTCAATAGCTCCAAGATGATCACTCCAAGGCTGTAGATATCGGTCTTCGTACTGGCATTCTTGAGCTTTGACAGTTCCGGTGCTCGGTACCCGAGTGTTCCGGCAGTAGCAATCACACTGCTACTTCCTGCACTTGTCATGAGCCTGGAGAGGCCAAAGTCTGCAATATGCGCATTTGTCTGCTCATCAAGAAGTATGTTGCTTGATGTCAGGTTCCCATGGATTATGTTCTGTTCATTGTGGAGGTAGTTCAGTCCTCTTGCAACTCCCATGGCTATGCTCATTCTTGTTGGCCAATCCACAACAGTCTCCGGTCCACGAGCTGCAAAAAGGATTAGGACACATTCATTCTTTAATCTCTTATTCTCTTGTGATTCATATAAACAATGTATCACACAAATAGATCTCAAGACAGGAACAAGATCATAAGAATTTTGGGATTCTGCAGGGTGTAATAATAGCATCGAAGTTGAAGAATTGGTGAGGATTATCTATTTACTATGTAGCTTGTGATTCATAGAAACAATGCATTGCAGAGATAAATCTCACTACAGGAACAAGATCGTAAGAATTTTAGGATTCTGCCGAGTGTAATAATAGTTGAAGAATTGGTGGGATGAATCTATTTACTAAGTAGGAATCTCTGGTGATTCATAGAAACAATGATAAATCTCAGGAAAGGAACAAGATCATAAGAATTTTAGGAACCTGCAGAATATAATAATAACATTGAAGTTGAAGGATTGGTGGGATGAATGTATTTACCATGTAGGAAAGATGCCAAGCTGCCTTGAGGCATGTAATCAAAAACCAGGAGCTTCTCTCCTTTTGGTCCCAAATAATATGCTCTTAAAGCCAATAGATTCGAGTGGCGAATCTTTCCAAGCAAAGCTGCTTCAGTCTCGAACTCCTTCTGCCCTTTAGTGGTCTTTTCTCTCAACCTTTTCACTGCAACTTGGTTTCCATCTTCTAAAATTGCTTTATACGCTGTTCCAAATGAGCTTTTCCCCATTATTTCAGCTGTAGCACACAACAGATCATCAGCTGTGAACACAAATGGCCCATTAAAATGCACTAGCTTCCCACCCATTTCAGATTCCACTTGAGAGTGAGTTGCAGGAACTTCTTTTTCTGCTTTCCCTGAAACTGTTCTGCTTGTAGCTTTGTCATTATTTTGCTTTAGAGCAGGCTTTTTCCTCATCAAACAGAAGAGCATAATGCAGCAGAGTAGGAGTAACACAACCAGTAGGCAACCAGAAGCAATGAGTATAATATCTTTGGTGCTAAGTTTGTGATGGTGATGCTTTGGCGTTTTTTTTGTAGATGGAAGGATCATAGGTGGTGGTGAAGGACAAGGGTTTGAAGAACTGTAGCCACATAGGTGAAGATTACCCACAAAAGCACTTGAGTTGAACTCTTTGGACAGTTTAGTAGGAACAGCACCAGACAGATTGTTGTAGGAAACATTGAAAGAAGTAAGATTGACTAACCCAACAAGTGAATCTGGAATTTGTCCAGTGAAGTCATTATGAGCTAAATCAAGTTGGCTGATCCCAGAAATGTTTCCAACAGAAACGGGAATAGGACCTGTGAATTGATTGTTCTGCAGATCTAAATAAACTAGAGAGGAGAGGTTTGAAAAGCTAGCTGGAAAGCTTCCATTCATGGCATTGTTTGATAAATCAAGCTTTTGGAGATTCGAGAGGCTTCCAAGTTCATCAGGTATAGCTCCAGAGATCTTATTATGACTCAGAGAGACCTCCTGAAGCAAACCTAACTTGCCAAGTGTTACAGGAATCTTTCCAGATATAAGATTATGATCAAGGGTCAAGAACTGAAGTTTGTAAGATTTGTTCTGTGATCCTCCCCAAGAATCTGGGATATAACCATTGAGATTATTGTTCTGGAGTGCAAGAATCGTGAGAGAAGAGGGCTTGGTGAGGCTATCTGGGATTGAACCAGTTAAAGAATTGAAGCTCAGATTAAGTCTGAATAACCTGGTAGAATTTGCTAAACTGGGAGGGATTGTACCAGTGAGTGAATTGTTACTTACATCAAGAGTCTGGAGAACGGGACAATTACCAATGGAAGGTGGTATAGAACCTGAAAGCCTGTTGTTGAACAGATACACCCCTCTGAGATTAGGGAGCAAACCCAGAGACGAAGGAACATTTCCTGTAAGAACATTGTCATGGAGACTGATCTTTCTGAGTGCTTGAAGTTGTCCTATCTTCTCAGAGATTCTTCCACCAAGTCCCCGCCATGGAAGCTGTATTGCAATGACTTGTCCTTTCACACATTTGACTCCAACCCATCCACCTGAACAAACTCCATAACCACTGTCATTCCAGCTACGTAGAACTCCTCTCAAGTCGATAAGTTCCTTCTGCATTGCTCGAAGAGACTGGTAGTCTGCTCGAGTGACTATCACACCGTCCCATTTCTGGCAAGAAGCAGTACAAGCCAGTAGAAACAAGCATAAGTGTACGTAAACAAAGAACTTGATCCTGAAGAAGTATCCAAAGGTATTTCCCATGAACATGAAACGGGAATGGGACAGAAGAAACAACTGAGATTGGAACAATGCCTCAGTTGAGTGGGGAGAGAGTTCAAGAGAAGAAGAAAGAGTTTAGTGTAGGAGAGAGTCGTTAGTCGCAGTTAGTACTCAACATAACGGCTAGTTCAACTTGCACTTTCCTGAAACGGTTATAAGCTGAAACATGCATCTCGCAGATCAGGTACGTCACCAACGGCTATATCTGTCGGTTGTAACATAAGTTGCAACTTTTTACACTTTATACTGCTATTTTTGTCTCTTCTTTAGTCTAAACTTAACTCGAAGCCATTAAAGTAAATATGTTTTTGATTCATTTCGTTGGATGCTAAACTTTTGATTCATTTCGTTGGATCACATTAAGTAAATATGTTTTTGGGATACATTAGTTTTGATTGTACATTCCTGTTACAGTCGATTCGTCTGTTTCGAGCATTAAACCGATGTAAACCCGATTATGACAAGAATTAGATCTGACAAAGAGATCACAGAATTGTTTGTTAAGAAAGAGTAATGCACAGCTTGAACATGTGAAATAAATGGAGCTATTGTATCTATTTTCAGAATAAGTACAGAAAAAAGTTCATTATATCAGAAACCACTGAACCACAGTAGACCTCATCTCCTTCATTAACAAGGAAACATTGGATGCTTATTGGATGATATGAATTAGACAACCAGAAAGACAAAGAGTTAAAGAACATTCATTGACACAAAAAGATAAAAGTCTTGGAAACTATGTTTGCTTGTGTTGATGAGAATCTCAAGAAAACATTCATGGCAACACTACACATCCCAGAGTTAAACCTGATCAGCTGATCTAGTTACTAATACATGAAATTTGAACAAAATAAACCATACACAGAAAGCAATTTTAGGAATGCATGCAAGGAACACAGATCAAGATGTGCACAAGAACATCGTAACAGAATCATGAAAGAAGGCAATTTGAAGACACTGGTAAATCAGAAGCAAGACATCCAATCTACCATCGAGATGCGTAGAACATACATTAAGACATGGACAAGAACGTCATAACAGAATCATCGAAGAAGACACTTCAAATTGATAATCTGAAGCAAGATATACCTACCTACCATTGAGATTCTATGCATCTACCCTTAACACAATAAGCAGTTTCAGGATCGTACATTGAAACAGTCTCTATGAACAATTGAACATGTCCCCAACCCCTCACAACTGAACATCATCGATGGAGACACATCAAAGACACTGATAAATCAGAAGCAAGACAAATCAGCTTGTCTGTGAACAAAGCAGCTTCAGGAATGTACATGGAAACAATCTCTATGAACTATTGAAGATGTCCCCAACCCAGACAAGTCACGCACAAGAACATGACAACTTCAAAGACATTGATAAATCAGAAGCAGCAAGTACATGGATATCGACGATCGAGGTTCTACGCATCTACCCTTCACTCAATAAGCAGCTTCAAGAATGTAAATGGAAACAATGTCTATGAACAATTGAAGATGTCCCAGAGATTGAAGATGTCCCGAACCCAGACCAAGAAACAAACAACATCACAACTGAATCCCCAAAGAAGACACTTCAAAGACATTGATAAATCAGAAGCAAGACGTATCTATTAATGATCAAGGTTCTACGCATTTACCCTTCACACGATAAGCAGCTTCAGGAATGTATGTTAGAAACAATCTCTAACTATGGACAATCGAAATGCCCCCAACCCAGATCAAGACAAGCACAACAACAGCAGAATATAGTTATCAATAGATCATCCAAGGTAACGACAAATCGAAGCACTCCATACATACAATCCATTTCAAAGACTTACATGCCTACAAATACAGGAATTCCTGATGAGCAATCATCAAACAGATTCTTATAGATCAACCATGGAGCTCACAAGGGGGCCCTTGGCAAAATTGTACGGAAAGAACTTAACCAAATTTCTTAATCAGTAAAAAAGAATCAATTACAAAAAATATCCAAATCTGACGGAATTGTACAAAAAGATGAGAACTTGTAGATCCATCATAGGAAACACAAAATGACATTGTATAGAAAGAACATGTAAATGTATATATTCCCAATCAGATCCACCCTAATTACAGAGGAAAAAGAGAAGAACTTTCAACAAAAAGAATAACTTCGGTTTTTAATCTGACTAAAAAAGGCGCGATTTTTATAATCCAGACCAAGGCGCCTTCAGATCTGTTAATTTGCATTAAGCACGCGTGGAGACGGCGGCGGTGGCGGCATTAGTGGCGGCCCCGCCGAGAAATGGCAGGAATCCGGAGGCAGCAGGCTCTTGCTCGTCCAAGAAAAGATCCTCCGGGACCCTAAAAGCACCATGAGCACAAACAATCGCCACACCAACCATGAGGGCCGAGATTAGCACAGATCCAACACTGGTAAGAAAAATCACAACAATACTGAGAAGAACGAGCACTCCTAGGGTCTCGCGATCCGAGAAAGTGCGACCAAAGAGAACAAGAGGCTGGTCCGCCGGCCGGAAGAGGTAGAGAAAAAGCCACGACGATAACAGTCCGACGAGGAGGAGGAGAGAGAAAGGGTGGGACACCAAAGAGAAGGCCAAGATTACGGCAATGACTGTCAAGTAATTGACCCGAAAGTACGTGTAGTTCTTGCGAGCGCGAAGAGCAGCTTCGGAGATGGACTCCGGCTTGGAGAATGCGGAACGGTCGGCGAGCTCCGACCAAGGGCGGCGCTGCGAGAGGCCGTTGCGGACGGTTTCAGTGATGTGGTTGATGAATGCCCGGAATGCCGGAGTGGTGATGGGAGGCTGGGATTGGGTAGAGGTGACAGACGGAAGGGGGGTGGAGGTGGTGATGGTGGATATCGTCGGAGGGTTGGAGAGAGGGAGTATGGGTGCCGACGGAGAAGCCATTTCTGGGTTGGTGAAGAAAAGATTGGAACTTGAGAAATGGGTTGTTGACAGAATCAGAGAATTTGTAGAAAAAGCAGAGAATTTAGGGAGAGACGGAGAGGCTCGTGCTAAGTTTAGAGAGGGAGAGAGTTATTACAGGACACGGATCAAAGGTAAGGAAGAGTTGGCGAATGTTTAACGTGTATTGTGTGTCAAGGGACGCCGACACAATTCTATGTGCGTGCGTTACGCGGAATTTGCTGTGAGCGTCCATTCATGAAATAGAACGTTAAACATGTCAGCACTTGATGACATGAAGAAGACAGCTAGTCAGCTTTGTGCTTTTTCTTGGAACCTGGGGAAGTGTGGGTAGGCATGGCGATGGTCGAGTCGACCTTCCCAAGCCCAAGCTTCCCATACAGTTTCTGTTCGGTAAAGTTGATCCTTTTTGCTATACCTAACCCAAAGGCTCGGACGAAACCCAATTTAACTAAAATCGAGATCGAGTTTAAACTTAACAAATTTGTATAAACTTGATCAATCATAACAAAATAACTCAGGTCCGAATTAACCGACCCAAGATCCACGAGCAAAGCCACATTCAACAAGATTGAATTCAAATATCCATGCCCAATCAGATCAGACTTGAAAAGCACTTTTGGGCTGAAAGAAACAAGGATGATTTTTTCTACTACTTTAGGCTCAAAGATTCCAGCTTTTAGTTGGGCTTGGATTTGATTTAAACATATGAATCCAAACAAAGAGAAAGAAGAACCGAGCAGTGAGTACAAGGAGAAGGAAATTAAGGTACAAGGTGATACATAGATTTCAATAAAAGGAAGAAGCAAGTCATAAAAGCATTTGATATTTCATAGCTATATATGCCTAAGAAGACATTCAAAACATAGAAGTTGACAAAAGATCCGATAAAGGTTAAGTTTTTAGGATTCAAAATCACCATAGACAAATAACTCTAAGATGCATAGCGCATCGGCTTTGAGGAGATTGGATCAGACTGCTAGATTCCAAAAGTGGAACCGTTCCATCCGAAGTTGGAACCCTGCATGTAAAATGAAGTCATTAAGTAGTTGCAGAAAATTCGGCTGCTTAAATGAACATAAAATGAAAATATAAGCTAAAGTTGGATATCACAGTTTGATAAATTACTAATTACATGATCTAGTGCTGGTGTAAAGCATGCAAACACTGTGCATTTTCTTGACTTTGATTGGCCTAAACAAACAGGAAGAATGCAATGAGAAGAAATGTGCATATGATCATGAACATGTTTCTTCAAAGTTGCATGTCATGATTGCTTGCCTTGGTGTCAAAGAACTTGATGAAGAAGCGAGACTTGGGAACCGACAGCTTTTTCTCGAGAATAGATGAAATTGCAGCACTCAGTTTCTTGTTCACGTCAGGATTGAGACCACCAATTGACACCAACTCTCCGTAAGCTGCTGGCTGCTCAGTTCCGCCAAATGCCATAGGTACCGATCCTTTCAATACAATCATCACATACTGCAGGATTACCAACACAGAGTGACTGAATGAATAGCACTTCATAAAAATTAAGGAAAATAACACAATGGAAAAGCTATTCTTGCAGTTGATTAATCTGTTCTTTTGTAGCAACAAAAATCACTATATTCGAAGTAGGTAAATCCATTGTTTGGGAGTGTGAATTAACACCTAAAATTACTGTCAGGCCATCCAATGATCTCAATTCCATGGCGGAATATCCTCCAACAAAGAAACAGTGCAATTGACCACGATAATAATACAATAACATGATGCAACCAGAAGTATTCTTCATAGAGTTGCTCCGGAATCAGAAAACATAACTCCTTTAGACACACCAAGAAATTAAGATATCCTAAATTTGCTCAGCGCCTCCACATAAAATTTAGGAAGCCTATTCTGTAAAACTTACCTCCACGGATCCTAGACATCTGTAGGGCTATCCTTGTCCAAACAGCGCTTAATAACTGACAAATTGATACATAAACACTAACCAGCAACCCAAAAGATACCCTTTCAATGTTTCTAAGTGATCCTCCTCGGATAATTCGTCCAACCCAAAGATAGCTATAATATCGGCTTTCGAATATTTTGGATATGCTCTCAAGTCCTACATCACGGGTACGAAAAGCTGGATAACTTACAAATCTAACCGAAAATGTTTAAGGATGCAAAATCAGACCTTTCATGAGTTCTTCCAACTGACTGGGAAGCCCATTAAAGCTTCCAATTTTAACATAATTCTAAAGCAGAATCACCAAGTGCCTTGACAAGACAAAGTGTTGGTGTCTCTCCAAAGCCGTCATGTCTTTTATTACTCCAACATTCATGCCACAGGGTCATATGAAATGATCAAATCATATGCAAACAAACCAAAAAACAGACCAAAGGTCATCCACGTACCTATCTTTAACCACACAACAGTACCCATTACCAGGACCAGAAAAACAATCTTGGATACGACATTCAAAATACTCAAGTTCTTAAGTTCAAGTGAAATCACTCATACCCACAAGCTAGATTTCACATAAAAACAAAACAAAAAAAGTCAAGCACCAAGCTCAGACCTTTGCACCTGAGAACACTAGTACACACATGCGAAATAAAATCGAAAAAGATGAGGAATCTTACGGCTTCTGGTTTGCCGACGATGCTAGCGACTGTGGAGGTCGCTTCGGAGAGGATGGCGGAGGTGTCCACGCCGTCCAACGTCACGTTCGTCGAAATATTCAGGCAAGGCATGTCTTGTCTCTGCTCAACACTCCCAACTACTACCTACCAGATAAAATTGCCCTTTTACCCTACATTTCGCTTATATCGTCTTTAAATGGACGGCAGGGAATATATTTTAATTAATTATATTTAATTATAAAAAGATAAGAAAAAAAAAGGGATGATCGACATTGTTCTTACGTTTAAGAGTTACGGAGTATTGCTTGAAAGTTCGATATTATAATATTGTCTTTGGAATAGCAGCCTTAAATTTTTGGGTCAACTGTCTCACCTTATGAGCTGTCTACAAATCAGTGAGAAGATTAATCACTAGATTCGCTGATGGATACCTTAGTCAAAG
>JAOTAX010000004.1:32622654-32632762 GCA_025629825.1 Erythroxylum guanchezii
ACGGGTATGGGGGTGGGGTCCCCATACCCGCCCCGATATGCAACGGGTATTGTTTTTAACCCCCCATACCCGTCCCACGGGTAAAAATTTGCTCCCCAAATCCGCCCCGTTCGGGTAATTTTATCGGGTACCCATCGGGTTCGGGTACAATTGCCATCCCTATTAGTAAGAAGGCGGTTGGTTCATATGGGAGAATGATAATAAGAATGAGAACGAATATAGTGAGAAATGAGAATAAATATTATTATTATAATTATGATGGTTGATTAAGAATAAATAATGATTACCCATTACTATTGATAGTGGTTGGTTTGTAAAAAATATTGAAAAATAAAATTTTATTATATTTTAATTAATTAATTGTATTTTAATTAATTATATTGTAATTAATTAAATACAATATTTTAATGAATGAATGAATCATATCTAATTAATTAATTAATTACATTGTAATTAATAAATTAATAAATTATAATATTTTAATTAATGAATTAATTATATTTTGATTAATTATATTGTAATTAATTAATTATATTTTAATTAATTATAACGTAATTATTATTATTATTATTATTTAATTCATTATATTATAATTAATTATATTTTAACTAATTAATTAATTAGTATTAAAAATATTTTTAAAAAAAATCGTTACTAAAGAATAAATTTCATTCCTCTAAACGAAAAGTGAAATATCAAACTATTACCCTTATAATAATAATCAATAATTAACTATTTACTTTTCATTCTTTATTCATTAACTCCTTCTTAAACTTATCCAATAACTAATCACTCACTTTTTATTTATTATCTATTGACTCTTTGCTAAACTTATCAACCAAGCACGTTAAACGTGGCAAAACCCAACTTTCCTTTTAAAAGTCTTAGTTCACACAGGCATCGACACGGTTGGTCGTTTGATTTGAAATGGGAACAAACGAGTGTTTCTCCATTCAGCTGGCAAACTTTCACTTCTTCCAAGTCTTATCATGCATTACGTGATCCACACGCACACGTTTTTTCTATAATTGGAACTAATAAAAAAATCTGATTTAATCTTACAAAATTTTGGGTTCTCTTGTTTTTATTTTCATTTTTATGATTTTTATTGATAATGAAAAATAAATTATTATAATGGAAACAATTAAAATATGATGCAACTTGTATTATTAGGCTATTAAAAATGGTAGGTGGAGGTTGGTTGTTTTTTTTAAATGAGAAAAAGGTCAGTATTAGGAATAGCAATAGATCGGGATGAGTCGGGTTATAACCCAAGCTAATTGTCAATCTAAATCAATTTGATATATATCTAAGATGATTTTATTTTGATGAACCTTTTCAAATGACATTATTTTGAGACGAGAATTTGAGTTATTCCTCCTTGATCGAATCTTATTAATTCGAGCTTAAATTGTCAATTTTGCATCATACTAGGTTGAATTTAAATTTATTAATTAAATAATTTTAATCAATTAATCAAAATTTAAATTTTTATCTTATAAATTTTATTTAAAAATAAAAAAGTGCCGTAGTCGTGACACTTTTTAATTAAAAACCGATAAAAAAATCAATTTTTTATTAATATAATAATAATAACACTAATCCATTTTAAAATTTACTTTAAAATTTATCTATAATTTATAAATTAATTAAAAGATTTTAATAAATTAATCAAATTTTAAAATTAAAATTTTTTATCTTACAAATTTTATTTTAAAAATTAAAATTAAAATAATAAAAATTGAAAAATTTTGTCACAAACATGACACAAAATAGAAAAATGGAAAAAATTTGTCACAAGCGTGGCTTAAGTGTTGATTAAAGTTGACATAAAGTTCATTACCTTTTTTATTAGTTTTTTTTTATAAAAATGAAAATTAAATTTAGAGTTAATTCATAATTAAACAATAAATTTAATTTAAATCATTATTTTACAAATCGGATTGAAAATTAAACCGATAAAATAAGATGTTTATAGTTTAAAAGATTCAATCGGTATTAGATTGTCATAAAATTTGTTAAAAATTGAATAAATTTGAAAATTTTGAAAAGAGATGGTCTTTATTTATAAAAGAATCTAAAATTTAATTAAAAGATAAATTTCTAAATGATAATTAAATAAATTATTTTAATTTATAAAAACCGATTAGTTTATGAAAATTAGGGATGACAATGGTCGAGCAGGGCTCGGGCTTGCCTAGGCCCAAACTCGGCCCGAGGCAACTTGACTTGATTTTTTTATAAATTAAAAATATAAAACAAAGTTGTTTTGTTTATAAGGGTCGGGCCTCGGATTGGGACGAGTCTGGGCAGCTAGAGCCCAAGGTCCGATTTTTCAGAAAACCTAGGCTCGAGACTCAGTCAAGTTGTCATCCCTAATAAAAGCTGATCGATAAAATTTTTAATATAATCAATGATGTACTACTTAGTTTGTTTTTATTTAAATTAATTTAAAATTCAATTAAATTGAGCATTCCAAAATCTCAAAACATCTAAAATAATCATTTTCATTTTATTTTTAAAAATAAATATTTTAAATTTTAAATTTAATTTTTTAAAATTAAAAATAATTTTTAAAAAATAAAACTAAATCAAGAATTTGGGTTATTTGGACGGGCGTAGTTTGTCACTACTGTTCCGATGAATCTCAGAAATGGGCTTAAAGCGGTGAATTTATAAGCCCAACGGTGTCGTTGCCTTCCCGCGCTTTACCGTCTCGGTTCTTCTTCTTTGCAAAAGAAAGCTCAAGTTGTTGCAGGTCTCAGTATGGTGGACTTTAACGGAGAAGACCACGTGGACCGCCTGTGAGCAGTCTGTTAATAGTTTTAGTCCTCCTTCTCGCGAAACCTTAGCTTCTTTGAGATCTCTTATTGTCAATCCTCACACCTCCGACAATATTCGTCGTGGTGTCTCTGTTCCTGCTTTTGACAAAGGTACACTTTGGGAATTTCAGCATTCTTTTCCTTTGTCTTTCTGACTGGTGGAGGCTTGGATGCGGTAAGTTTATCAATGATAAGTTTTGTGAAGAAGTATCGTCTTTACGTGTTGAGATTAGTTTGTAGTTTGTGTTATCTAACTCTTTGCATTTCTTTTGTACCAATCCAGACCGTCTTTGAGAACAGTTTAATGCAGCACGATGTCGCACTTCCCCCTGATGCCATGGGGAAAATCACTTATATTGCACCTCCAGGCAAATACTCGTTGAAGGTTTGAATTCTTTGACGGATCATCTTGAGCTAATTTTTCAATAGTTAACATTCCTGGTAATCTTTGTTTGATGAACAATAACGGCTTCATCTCTATTATGAAGTGTGAGCTATCTTTCTTCTTTCTACTCCAATGAATCATTGGCTGAATTTTTCTATACTTGTAGGATACTGTGTTGGAGCATTACGGTTGTTTTTTGGACCTCAATATATCAAATTTGTTGTGTGCAGACTTGGCCAGTGCGAACACCAAGGCCTGTTGCTTCAAAACTTGCTGCTGATACCCCACGACTTACAGGACTGGTACTTTACATTAGCTTATATTTGTGTTGGCTCACTCTTCAATGATCACTGTTCTAAGAAAATGAAGTTCCTGGTGATTTTGTTTGTTCCAGCCTGTTCTTGATGCTCTTTTCCCCTCTGTTCTTGGTGGAACTTGTGCCATTCTTGGGGCATTTGGCTGTGTCAAAACAGTCATTA
Source organism: Erythroxylum guanchezii (assembly GCA_025629825.1). Taxonomy (NCBI): domain Eukaryota; kingdom Viridiplantae; phylum Streptophyta; class Magnoliopsida; order Malpighiales; family Erythroxylaceae; genus Erythroxylum; species Erythroxylum guanchezii. The sequence continues at coordinate 32,626,341 of JAOTAX010000004.1, forward strand.
GTCAAGATCTTTCAAAGGTGACACTTGTTATTCCTTGTACCAGTTTAGCAGAATCATTATAATTGGGACTTGTTGATCAGGGATTATACCTTTTCTTTTGCAGGATTTCAATTCTGATACTGTTGTTTATGTTGGCTGTGGTGAGCGAGGAAATGAAATGGCTGAGGTTTTTGCTTCTCTCATGTTTGTTATGAGTTATACTATTGTCAGCTCTCTTGATACTTATCCTTACCTATCTGTTTTCTAGGTGCTCATGGATTTTCCACAATTGACAATGACGTTGCCTGATGGCTGTGAAGAATCTGTGATGAAGCGGAGAACACTTGTGGCCAACACTTCTAACATGCCTGTGGCTGCTCGTGAGGCTTCAATTTACACAGGTACCCTTTTCGTGGAAAGGTTTTGTTAGCTAACAGTTAATATCTGACAAATAGGAGATTACTTTTGATATTCCTTAGGCCTGGGAAAAGGCTTGAATTGTAGTGTTCATCGTCTTGGTCTTGTGATTGTCAAATACATCAAGCTTCCCATAATTTCCTTATAAAGAGTGTTGTCAACCTTTCTTCTTTCAAGTTTTTTCACAAGCTTGATGCTAGTATCTGCTGGTGTGTTGACAGGATTACAATCCTTCATTTAAAACCTGTCTAATATCCCTTCCACAAACTTTTTCTGAGAAATAAAATTCTAGCAGTAGACTGAACTATCTCTAGACCAAGAAAATAATGCATTAGTCTAAGATCTCACATGTCAAATTTAGCTATCATGGATTCTTTAAATTGATCAAACATGGCATGATCTTTTCCAGTGTAGATTAAATCATCTACATACAGGCACACCACAAAAATCTTGTTATACCCGTTAGTTTTGTGCAAATGTTCCAATGGTTTTGTCTCTGGACGTTATGCTACTGTGTAAGTGATGTTATATAATGTTACACTATTGTTTTATTTCATTAAGTTTCTACCTCTAGTGAATGAGCAACTATTTGATTAGGTGTAAAAGTTTTCTATTGCTGTTGCACATTTAAATTAGTTTATGCTGACTGTTGATTCTATGTCTTAATTTCTATTACAGGCTGAAATGCCTGCAGATAGTGGTTACCCTGCTTATTTGGTGGCACGTTGAGCCTCATTTTATGAATGAGCTGGGAAGGTCAAATGTCATGGTGGGCCAGAGCTTACTGGCTGTGTTAACATCGTTGGTGCTGTTTCTCCTCCTGGATGAGATTTCTCAGATCCCGTCACATCTGCTACCCTCAGCATTGTCCAGGTAACGTAGAACATTGTTTAGGATATTATGCATGGCAAATATGATGATCCAGCACTTGGTTAAGACCACTTTGTAATGCCAACTTCAAAATGTGAAGTGTTAATCCATTTTATCTGTTGGTCTTCTTCCTCCTGAGAACATTTCTAACACAAGGATACCATACCTGTACACATATCCATCTTTTGATACTTATTCTCCGATTCCGTACTCTAAAATTTATACAAAAAACTATTTGGCTTTACTGTTGACAAACCCTTTCCATTCTAATGGTTTTTACAGGTTGTTCATGATCCTGAATTGAATCGATATGTGATAAAAGAATGTTTTACGAGCATTGGCAAATAGCCAAATATAGATCCTTTTGATAATCAAGCCATTTGTTCATAACATAAATGCTGAAATTTGAAGCAAGTTCTTGTTTGATATCTACTAATGCTTTTAACTTAATACTATTGAAGAACTCTGATCTTTCTTTTCATTTTCAAGAAATTTGAAAACCATATATTTATTTTCAAATTGACTTTTCATCACCACAAAATGGTTTGACTAATTTGTTCATCTTACATTTGTTTTCCTCTTCTTTATTATGGTTTCAACAGTGTCAGTTGGTGGATCCAAGCATAGCTGACTAATTTGTATTAACCTTTTAACTTCACTTCATCTTTGTTATCATTCGGAGAAAGTAGATAATACTTTTCAATCTATAAACTTCTTCTCATTGGATTGAGAAAGGAGTATTAACAAGAGATATGCGAGCATTAACAGATTAATTTCTGAAGCAAAATTTTGCAGCAGCTAAATGACTTCAGCTACAACAGGAGTCCTTTTCAACAGTGTCATAAACATTTCAAAAGTTTCTGTAGGTTATAACTCTTGCAAGTTATGACACTACAAAGATACTATGAAGTGTAATGATTCTAAAAATTCTGTCAAAGTTGCAATCCCACATGATTTGTTGGCAAATGGAGAATAATTAGTAGAAAATTTATTTACTGAAATGTCTTACACCAATCAAGAACAGTTTCAGACCTACCAATGCTTTATATAAGATTATACTTTGTGATGTTTTAACAAGGCACATTTTTATATAATTGAAGAGGAAAGTGGTAATTAGCATCTAGAGACCTAAATGTCCAAAAAAGCATTTCTGATCAAATGGAGTTTCCTATTGACAATCCCTATATTGATTCTATCCTTAGGTGATTCTGCAGAACAGGCAAGTCCAACTTCAAATATAGATAGTAAACCCTTCTGCACTTTTGGTTTCATAGAGCTCAAATTTAGATTGATCTCAATTGCATTGTTATCTTCTCTAGATGTTGCTTCTCCTGCAACTTCTGTTTCAAGAAGAACTGGGTCAACTATATACTCTAGACTTTGTGGCATGGCCATGCCAATGAAGTCTCGAAGATTTAATCCGTCTTTAAACATTTCATCAGTTGGTCTTCTTCCTGAGAACATTTCTAACAAAAGGATGCCATAGCTGTACACATCTCCCTCTTTTGATGCTTCGCCACCTATTCCGTATTCTACAATTAATGAAATAATACAAAGGTCATTTGGAAACTAGTTAGCTGATTTTTTTGTTAGTTCTCTAGTTAGTGTGATGAATATAAATGATAATAAAACATGATAAACTTTGAAGCAATATTACTTTTACAATATTTGTAATATAAAAAGAAAGAAGTTGGTACCTGGAGCAGTATAGCCAATTGTTCCTTTTATTCCTGTAGAGCTAGTTAGGTTTTGTGATAAGTCGTTGATAGCAGAGATGATCTTTGCTAGACCAAAATCACTTATATGGGCAACCATGTCACTGTCCAGAAGAACGTTGCTAGGCTTCAAATCACAGTGAATTATTGAACTTTCACATTGGTCATGGAGATAATGTAAGGCAGATGATACATCAATTGCAATGTTTAGTCTTTGAAGAAGGTCAAAATGCCTTACTGTGTATCTTCTGTCAGGATTTGGATGCAACCAATTTTCCAAGCTCCCATTTTCCATGAATTGGTATATTAGAGCCATAAATTCATTGCCCTTATAATCCAGGCTAGAGCAATAAGTTAGGATCTTTACAAGATTCCGGTGTCGAATGTTCCCCAAGATTTTGCATTCAACAAGAAAGCTCTTTGAAGCTCTCACATTTTGAAGGTCGAGGACTTTAATGGCTACTTGGCTTTGCAATTGATTCAAAAACCCTATATAAACAGAGCCAAAACCACCTGATCCTATTAAATTGCTTGCAGAGAATCCACCAGTTGCTTGATAGAGATCTTTGTAGGAAACATTCAACAATTTTTCAAGAGACTTAGTTCCAGAAGGTGACTTCTTTTTAGATTTTCTCCTCCAGAAACAAGATAAGATGATCAAGATCAAGAAGGCACTTACAACTGCACAAGGAATGATGATTGATAGCTTGAAAGTAAAGGACTTCTTTGTTGTTTTGGTGGGACATTTTGGTAGATGAAGTTCAGGAACACCACCACAAAGCTTTCTGTTTCCTATTAATGATACCGCGCTTGCATTTGTAAAGACCCCTCCATTTGGAACCTCCCCCTCAAGATCATTGAAAGAAAGATTTAGATAACTTAAAAATTGTAGGCTTTGTAGATCTTGGGGAATTTTACCTGTAAGGTTGTTTTGTGACAAGTCTAATTCTTGAAGGCCTTTTAGGGAAACCAAAGATGAAGGAATCGAACCTCGAAAGAAATTTGCATTCATGTAAAGTTTTTCCATGCTAAAGCATTGTCCAATGGTTGTTGGAATTTCACCAGACAGATTGTTTGCAGAGATATAAAATGCGTTCAATTGCTTCAGATTTCCTACTTCTGTTGGTATATTTCCAGTTAAGGAGTTCCATGACAAATTGAGTAATTTACTTAAGGAAGGCAAGCTTAGTATCTCCATGGGTATGGCTCCACTAAACTTATTTTCAGAAGCGTAAAGTTCACCCAAAAATTGGCAATTTCCAATACTAGAAGGAAAGTTTCCTTCCAAATGATTCTTAGACAAGTATAGCCCAGACAAATAACTGAGGTTGCCTATGGAAGATGGAACCTGACCGGACAACCTGTTCGTGTCTAAATATAATGCTTGCAAGTTGGGTAACATTCCAAGTTCAGAGGGAATCGAACCAATTAAATGGTTCTGCTCCATATCTAAAAGATTTAGGTTGACTAATTTGTTTAGTCCTGCAGGAATAATTCCCGTGAAATAATTGCCTCCAAGGTATAACGCACTTAGCTGAGAAGACAAATTAGCAAGTGAGGTAGGTAAAACACCACCGAAGTTATTGAAATTGAGGGCTAGGATGTCCAGACTGGTACAGTTCTTCAAGGATGTTAAGAAAACCAAGTCTTTTGCAGATCTACTTCCTAGGCTATTGTTGTAGAGTTTTAATATTCGAAGATTTTTCAGATTTCCTAAACTAACTGGAACTTGCCCAACAAAGTTATTGTTACTAATGCCAATTACTTCCAGTTTAGAAGCATTGCCAAATGAATCCGGGATCGATCCATAGAATTTATTTTCACCAATGCCAAAGAATCTGAGACTTGGAAGATTGAGGCCAATGTCGGATGGTATAGTCCCACGAATTTGATTGAGAGCAATTGAAAAGACCCTAAGCGATGAAATATTAAAAAGGGTCTCAGGAATTGTACCAGAAATACTATTGACTTCAATCGAGAAGTTTGTTAAGCTTGATAGTTTGCCTATTTCAACAGGAAGCTCCCCCACCAAATTGTTTTCTCCAGCATAAAAATATTTGAGCAATGTGAGGTTGCCAAGTGAAGATGGTAACTTTCCTGTTAACTTGTTTCGAAAAATGCCCACATACTTTAGCTCCACAAGAGAACCAATGCCTTCGGGGATTTTTCCAACAAGCTTGTTGTATGAAAAATCTATACTCTCGAGCTTGGTGCAATGAGACATGTTGGTTGGAATATGTCCCCCTAAATTGTTCATGTAGAGATCAAATTTTCTCAAGTGGTGCATGTTGCCAACTTCCTGCGGAATCTTGCCCATAAAACTGTTGTCACTCAGCACCAAAATTCTGAGAAAACTTAGATTTCCAATGAAGGGTGATATAGTTCCAACCAAATTCTTCCCAGTTATGTTCAAGGACGTAACTCGTTGATGTTGCCGATCGCATGTGATGCCATGCCAGTTGCAGAAAGAAGTGGAATCATTCCAGGAGTTAAAGATTCCAAAAGGGTCGTTGGATATCCCACTCTTGAATCGGAGCAAAGCAATCCTGTCGGTTTCGTTCCCTAAAGAACTGGTCTGACACCGGTGGAAGTTGGCAGATAGTAAAAGGATCAGTTGCAGAGATGCAAATGAAGAGAGGATGGTGCTAGTATAAAGATTCATTTTGGCTTAAACTATGAAGATTGAGCTCTTTCTTTCTTTCTTTTTTCAACTTGCGAATATTGAAGTTATGAATATGTTTGCTGCCAAAGAACGTGCAAGAATGTATTTGCTGCCAAAGAACGTGCAAGGTGGCAAATTTGCAGCCGCTCAACCTCGCGAAGGCTAAAGTGATTGTCGAGAGTTGATTGACGGGACACCATAATAGACTTTAGTTTTTATAAATGACTTTACCTTTATGTTAAAGTGATAAAGATGCATATCTGGCTTAAAGCGACAGTGTGAATAGTTTTGTTTTTTTTTTTTAATAATTAGGATTTTTTTAAAATACCTCGTAAAAAATAAAATAAAAAGTGATAAGATTCATTTATCTCATGGAGAAAAAAAAAAGTGAATTTGAAAGACGAAAGGGAGAAGTTTGTCGGTGGCAATGTGCTGACTTAAAGTTATATTTAAGTATTTTAACGCTGCGTTTGGTTAGCGTTTTCGGTAGCTGGAGACAGAACGGAACGTGACAGAAATTGGAGACAGAGAGTTATTTGATTTATGATGGACAGAACAGAGAATTTTGTCTCCGTCTTCAGGACAGATGTGTTTGGTTGTTGGGAACAGAGACAAAAAATAGTGCAAATGACGAAAATGCCCCTAATATTTAATATGATTAGGAAGAAGTAATTTAATGGTATTTTTATTATAAATTGTTTGTAATTCAATAGTTTGTATTATTATTATGATTATGTCTAATTAATGATATTTATAAGTTAAGTATAGGCTTAGACAGA
>JAOTAX010000004.1:32632862-32667823 GCA_025629825.1 Erythroxylum guanchezii
AATGGTATTTTTATTATAAATTGTTTGTAATTCAATAGTTTGTATTATTATTATCATTATGTCTAATTAATGATATTTATAAGTTAAGTATAGGCTTAGACAGACTGAGTTTTTTTTTTTTTTTGTAAAACGATTTTGTTTTATTTAAAAAAAATTAGGATTCAAATGGGCCTAAGTTTGGACAACTTTAGCTTAGACTCAATTAAAAAAAGAAATCATTTTTAAAAAATTATTTTAAAAAAATTGAGATTGCCATGGTTGAATGGGGGCATTATACCCTTTGATGGTACAAAATGATGGTACAAAATTGAGTCGATTTATTGTCATCCTTAGCGTAATGAGATAACCTCGGTTTTTAATATTGTTTAAATTTTAAACTATTAAATCAAAATAATCATTTTGTTTAAAATAATCATTTTGATGATATTTTTTATTTTAAAAATTAAAATAATGTTATTTTAAAAATTAAAATAATGTTATTTTAAAAAAATAAACTAAATCGAGAATTCGGGTCATTTGGATCGGGCTAAATTTGTTATTACTATTCCAGTGAATCTCAGAAATGGGCCTAAAGCGGTGAATTTATAATCCTTGCCTTCCCTCCAAACGGTGCCGTTCAAAATGGCGCGTTTCGGTTCTTCTTCTTCAGTTCGTCCTGCAAAAGAAAGCTCAAGCGGTTGGAGGTCTCAGTACACTGGACTTTAATGGAGAAGCGCGTGTGGAGCGCGTGTGAACAGTCTCTCAATAGTTCTAGTTCCCTTTCTCGGGAAACCTTAGCTTCTGTGAGATCTCTTATTGTCAATCCTCACACCTCCGATTCAACAATCTCTTCAATCCTCGAAACCCTTACTCGCTCTCTCCAACTCAATACGGACTCGCTCCACCGCCAACACATTCTCAAGCTACTCTCCGACCTCGCCTCGTGCCGGACTCACCTCTCCTCTTCGATACTCCAGTCCGTCAGCTCCAATTCGCAACCGTCAGCCGACTCGCTTGCCGCAGTCGCTTCAATCACGGAATGTGATCAGAGCTTAAGAACCGAACTCGACGACGAGTCGTTTTTGTCTCTGTGCTTTGGCTCCTCGCCGTCCACTCGCACGTGGCTTCTCAGAAACGCGGCGGAGAGGTTAGGTGTACCGACTCACGTGTTGCTCACGGTGTTCCTAGGGTTCACGAAGGATCCGTATCCATATGTGAGAAAAGTCGCTTTGGATGGCTTAGCCGAACTGCCGAAAAAATGCACCATTTTTAATCGGAGCGTTGTTGGAGGATGTTATTTCCGAGCTGTGGAGCTTCTCGAAGACTCTGAAGATTGTGTACGTTTAGCGGCTGTTCGTGTGGTAATGTGAATCAATCATTTCTTTTTTGTTGTTCGTACTTCTCGTCAGTTGGAGTATAACTGTTTGATGTTTGAGTACAGGTCAGTGAATGGGGCCAAATGCTTGCAGAAACTACTCAAGAGGAAGATAGGAGAGATTGGTCAGATGTTGTATTTGTACAGGTAAATAGCTCTTCTCGATTATTGTTTTCTACGGAATTTGATCTTTTCGATATATAATTTGTTCTTCTTTTCATGCAGCTTTGTTCTATGGTAAGGGATATGAATGTGGATATTAGAGTTGGAGCTTTCGATGCTCTTGGAAAGACAAAAATTGTATCAGAGGATGTTCTATTACAAACTTTGTCTAAGAAGGTTCTCAGTGTCATAAAAGAGAAGAAATCTAGTGGTCGATGTAATGCTCAGAGTTGTGCAGGAGCTTTTGTGCACGGTCTTGAGGATGAATTCGTCAAGGTAACTTCAGTTTGTGATTCTTATTATTACTAATATGTGCTTGATATATAAATCCTATAGCAGTGTACTTGGGTAGATTATACATTATTGTTCAAGCCCTTTTAAGCAGATTGAAACCTTTTCCTGAGCTTTAGACTTGTCACTAACAACTATCTTTAAGATTTGAGTGTTCTGATATGGGTTTGGTTGTCTGAAGGTACGAAGAAGTACCTGTCACTCGCTGCGTATGCTTGTTGTCCTATCCTCTGAGTTTGCTGGTCAGGCCTTGAATCTACTAATGGACATACTCAATGATCACTCAATACTTGTCAGGTTAGAGGCGATTGAAACTCTATGTCGTATTGCAACTTTTGGGTGTCTAAAGATGCAAGATATACACATGCATATGGTGAGTTGATCTTATTGCTAACAGATTTTAATTTTAAAATTTGAAGAATATATAACTCTTTGATGTCTTTATTTTGGTTTTTGCTCTTTTGTCCCTGAGTATGTAACTGAAGTCCTTCAGCTCTCTCTCTCGCTCTTTCGCTCTCTCTCTCTCTCCCTCTTGTGTGTGAACAAGTTCTCTAATGCTATTTGTTCATGCTCAGTGTATCACCTTCATTTGGCTTATCAATCTTGGATCAATTGTGTTTTTCTAACTAATCCTTTTGTTTTGCTTTTACTCTTCATGTCTAACATGATAACTAGCTTGATGCCATTTTTTTCTATTCTTTTTATCACTTGCATAATCACAAAGTTTTTGCAGTTCCTTGGCACTCTCTTTGACAAGAATTATCAGATAAGATCTGCAGCAAGGAGAATAATTAAATTGGTGACACTGCCCAAATTGGAGTTTTTTAGACTCTGTATTAATGGCCTACTTGAAAATTTAGAAAGATATCCTCAGGTATGCTGCTCTTCCATCATACTATTCGGTGAAAATTTTCAGAAAGCATGCCCTCTCCCTTGTGACCCAGAAAAGAAAAAAATATATTAATCATATCGCGCCAATATGATTTCTTGAATAAATCGCCTGGTCTGATACATGTAACTTTTTCCTGTACCTCACATGCTCATGTTTTAATTCCAGGATGAACCTGATGTTTTCTCAACTTTGTTTTATATTGGGAAAAACCATGGGAAATTTGCTGGTCACATTATCAAGGAGGTTTCCCAAGAGGTAAGCTCAGTCATAACTTGCTTTTCAATCTAGATGGTCTGCATATATTATTCTTCTAGTTGAATACTTGGGACTTGAGACTCTCCATACAGGTTTCTTAGGAAAAGTAAATAGTTCTTTTTCTTGCAGCTGCTTTTGACCTAAAAACTTTTTGCTCCCATAAATCTGTATCTTTGTTGCTTTTTAGATTTATCACGTTTCTAGTGCACTCCTTTTTCTTTTCCTTTATCTTCTTGTCCATCCGACACAGATAGAGCCAGTTGGTGAGGGAAGATTGAACTTTGATTCTGCAAGAGTGGCTTCATTTCTCGTGCTTTCAATCTCAGCTCCACTGGCAGCAGATGACAATGGCCAAAGTATTCCACCCATAGTGTTCTCATATGCAGTTACACTTCTGGGAAGAGTCTCTAATGCACTGAGAGATGTTCTGGATCGCAATACTCTTTTGGAATACTTGTCCCAATGCAGCATATCATCTGTTCCATCCAGAACCGAAGTTGAAAGGGAATCTTTATTGCATGATGTTGACAATGATGTGCCAAGACATATGGACATGGAGTCTGGTAGCTCTGTTGAAAGTCCTTTGCTGCAAAGGATTAAGGAAGCTTCTGAGTTTAGGTTGACAATGTCATATGAATCAAGCAACACGACAGATACACTTGTTGAATACCAACTGGAAGAGAATGATGGAATTTTAAAGTCAATTAACCTTGTCCTTGTTAAGGTTAATGACGTCTGGCCCTTGGTACTATCCGGCTCCACCAATGAAGTATTGAAAACATTGAGGTAGCAATATAGGAGCTTTTTTCCCTTGTGATTTCTTTTGTACCTGTCTATTGCTACCTGAAAAATTTTTATCGAGCAGGGCTTGCAAGGAAGAGCTAGAAATGTTTGCCGATGCATCACATAAATCTGCTGGTGCATTAGCATTTGCTTTGGAATATGTCAAGGCAATTAAACTGCTTTCTAAGATAATGGGGCGTATCATTGGTAAGATCTGGTCATGCGGATCAGGTTATCTGGAGATACTATTGGGAAAACTTGATGTGAAACTCAGAGAAATAAGGTGTAGGTTCATTGAACTTTCTGTAGAAACAGAGTTGCGCGTCTTAGAGCTTGTAGTTGTGGCTTGCATATTGAGATTATCTGCTGTTGAACTCTGTTGTTACCAAACTACTTACCAAAGACTTTCTGCTACACTCTCTCGCATCGAATTTCTTCACAAGGAAGAATCTATTGAGCCATCCAGTTTTGTTCTGGAAATCAAGAAAAGTTTGGATGACATTGGCAGTGCTTTAAATAATACTCCCTGGATCTCCTCTTGCTTCACTGAGTTGGTCAATCACTTTTCCCCTAAGCAGTTGATCATCTTGAGAACACTAAGGCATGTAAATGCAGAATTAAGTGTTCATGGTAATGAACCAGAAAATCCGCTTCCTTTTGTCCCAGGACTACCTTTGGCTATTCCTTTGGAATTTACTTTGCATAGTGTTTCAAGCAGTAGCAGGTTGTGGCTGAGGATAACACTAAGTGGAGAGTTAACTCAATATGTCTTTTTAGATTTGAACCTGCTTGGAGGCTCTGATGAGGTCAGTAAGTTCACATTCAATGCACCATTTTACAGAACACCAAAAGCAGGTTCATTCTCATTGAAAGTTTGTATTGGTCTCGAGTGTTCTTTTGAGGATGCACAATTGATCAAAGGCCGTGCAGGTCCAAAACGGCCATTAGTGTATCTTTGTCAGGAGAGAGAAGTTTATCTGCGCACGGTTTAAAGGACTTGTTGCCCGTTGCTTATGAAGTTAAAAAGAGCATCAGTGGCTGTAATACCTAACATTATCTGCTACACGTAGTCACGGATGCTCTGTCTTTTTGACAATTCCTTTGACGGCCAATTCCAATTGCTTTGAAGGGAATCATCTATCCATCGCTAGCTACGAATATTGTTTATTTAATACACAAGTACAAGAGGTATTTGTTGAAAGGAAGCTCCTTCATCTCCGCATTTGAACCATGAATGCCTGTTCACCACAAAACTTCCAATCCGGCCCGGGTTAAGCTTGATGAAGTTGAAGTTGATGCTAGAGAGTTCATGATTGCCAAAATGGTTTGTCAAGATATACTTTCAACTTCATAATCTCATATCAATCTTTACCTGATTTGCTTAAAATATTTGCAGGTTGGCTTGATTAGGTGTGGGAAGACGTTAATTGTGCCACTGTTTTATGATTAAACCTTAAATGATTAACTTCCTATGGAAGCACCAAAGGTTCCCCATCAAGTTGGTGGTATTTTCTTAACTGGAGGACCACTTTAAGCTTTGCTTTTATCTCAGAAAATACTGTTATAGTTCTGTTTTCTTTCTCTCTGCCTAAAATTTATCCCAAGTGTCAGGTGGCACTTGAAACGCTGACCAAGACCACATTAATCCATACTACTAGCCTTAAGATGTGGTACGGATACCAAGCTCTTATGTCTTCTTGCGGGTGAGATCTACTGTGTTACTTACTCAGTTCTTACTCAGTGCTGGTAAATTTCACCCGTCCACTTCTATTAATCAACGGATAAGATCTGTTGACACAAAGTAAGAACTGGGTAAGTGACACAGTATATCTCTTCCCCTTCTTGTGAGATGGATTTAGGTTTGACAAATCCGAAATTTTTATTTGTATTACTTTTAAAATTTTGCACTTTAAGTTTGAGTTGATAATTTAAATATGATTCAGTTGGTTTAAAATTTCGAAGAGAATGATCAGTTAATTATAAATTATTAACTTGAAATTGAATTGTCACTAGATTTAAAATTATTAATTTGTTAAATAATTTATTTAAAACATATAATTTATAAATAATTAATTATGCTTGATCTAAAACATAATTTCTTAATCAAATGCTGTAATAACAATTAAATTTGGAAAATTCAAATATCATATGATAGTGACAATGTTAACAATTATAAGTTCTACCCTTGAGGAAAACAGTATCTATTTCTTAATCTCAATAAGAAAGAGTTAGAAGAAGGTTTGTGAACATTATTATTAGTATGAGAGTTGTCTTTATGGGATATACCAGAAAAAGCCTGAGGGTATTACAATAAGTTTATCACTAAAGTCAGCAAAATTTTGATCAAAAAGCTTGCCAGCCACTGAAAAATACCATGCATCCCTGATCGTATATAGACAAAAACGATCCTCATCAACTAACTGTTACAAGTTTACAACCTTAAAAGTCTTGCAAGGTGATAGCTGACAAGAAGCATCTCTTCCCAATTGTCCTGCTGCCACTTTCATGCCAGCCCTGACCCTCCTTGAAATGTTCTACCTGATATCACTCTCAGAGTCTCAATTTAGCTGCAAAACATAACTGTGTTCTATATTTTTTGTCAAAAACTCCCTTACCGTATCTATAATGGTTTCATCGGCTTTTACCCCGCCGATAACGTATACGCAGTCTTTGACAGCAACTGCCGTAGCATAGCCTCTAGGACTGTTCATTAGGTCCCCATCAATCCACAAGTCAAGACGGGGGTCGTATATTTCAGTGGTGGCAACCATGTCATTTCCATCAAAGCCACCAATTGCATACCTAGATAAAGGAGTAGCTCTTAAAAATTGCATTGCTAAGCAACCATCTTATCTAGAAAACTATTGCTGGAAACAAGCTTACAACTTCTCATTCAAAACAACCAATGTGTGACAGCCCCTTCTTGAATTCATGCTGGGTAATCTGGACCATGAATGTTCTCTGGGATCGAATCTTTCGGCAGACCTGAGAGAAATAATTGTCGTTTTATGGTCAAAGCAAGCTTTCGTGTGGAGATATACTTGTTTCTAAGAAAGTTATTTGCTAAACATGATCCTGCAGTAATGCAGTGTTTCGATCATTTTGGCATAAACAAACGATAAGGACTTACTTCAAATAATCAGTCCCATCATATCCACCACAAGTATAAAGTGCCCCATTCAGCTCCACAGCAGCATGAGCAAATCGCTGGAAAGTAAGCAAATCCACAGGCAACATGTTAATCAGTTTAATGGAAGTACTCGTATGTATCAAGACAAGGGGATGTAAGCCATTCAAACAAGTAAAAGAAAGAGTTGTTCAATATCTGGATGTGTTCTAACATCTCCGGAACATAGATAAAAAGGAAAGAGCAAAGGAACTCAATGTTTGTCATCTCGTTATGTGCAGTCCTTTTGCTTGTTGGATTCCAATTTCACTAGGTTCTGATCAAACATCATCAATTGAACAACACAGACTGTAGTTAGAATATGATCTGATTGCATTGCCTTGAATTGCATGGAGCTCCTTATCATCATTTCAGCAAAGATTTTAACAAAATCCATCCAGTAGACTTAACACCTTTCTATTTAAATCTTGCTGCTAAACCTTAAAGATTCAAGCAAGTGAAACATGTTATGTATGCATGCTTATACAGAAATTGTAAACACCAAGTTGGAAATTTCATCAAATTCAATCATAATTTCCACAATTTTAGGTTAATCTTATCACCAGTAACCCCAATAATATACACAGATTGGAAGCTCGCCGACAGTTGATAAACAAAACTTACCCTGTGTAGCATTGATCTTGTTAGAATCCATCGTCCAAGATCTAAATCAAGCATCTCAACGTCAGCAAAACTTTCCACACCGTTGCCACCACCAACAGCAAATATCTTTTCATTTAATGTAGCACCAGCCAAACCCCCCCTCTTCTTAGTCAAGGAAGGTTGTAAAGTCCATTGATCATTATCCGGATTGTATGATTCAACTTCAACAGAGAAAGAGAGAATGAGAAATAAATAAGCATTGGGGAGACATACAAAATTTGGTATAAGCAAATACCTGTGTCGTACCACAAAGAGCCATTTCCACCACCGAAAACATAAAGTTCTTTATTCAAAGATGCCACTGAAGCATACGAGTGAGTGCAGCTCATTGGACTTAATGATTTTAGAAAATCTTTACTAGGAAAATATAAATCCAACGTGGATGACATTGATTCACCATCATATCCACCGACAAGATAGATGGACTCCGTTGGATCCAAATGCACTTCATCATCAGAACTAATCCCGGTTTCGTCATTGAGCATACTCGAAGAACTAGGTCTGGATTCCAACATCATGCAGCGATCTTTCAAATGTTGAATTTCTTCTTCAGCCTCAACCTGAAATGTCATGGAAAACACATTCATCCAATAAACAGACACCAAACACACTCTGCTAACATTAAAATACACAACCACAGAAGAAATTGAATTTGTTAATGGTCAATCATAATCTAAAACACATAACTGAGTTTCAATCTAAGAAGCACAAACATGGACACGCGACACGCAACACAAACACAGGGACACATCAACATCTAAAATTTGGTGGACACGGCCACGGTATATATATATATATATATATACATATATTATAAAATTTAGAATTAAGAAAAAAAATCAGAATTCATAAAATATTAACGTATGAAGCAGGGCATACGTGAAGCAGGGCAGATGGAAGGTTATCCAAGCAGGGCAGCACCACAAAGGAGAAACGAAGATGGAAGGTGAAGAACCAGTGCAGATGGAAGATGAAGAACCAGCACAGATGGAAGGTGAAGGAGCAGATGGAAGCTACACCTCAAAAGCGTCGTACGAAGAGCAGATAGAAGGTGAAAAGTCTTGGCGCAATGGTATTATTTCAGATGAAAATAAAAAGTCCAATGGCGTGTCCAAGCCGTTTCAAGATGTGTCTCCTGCCGTGTCCGTGCCGTCTCAAGAGGTGTCCGAGCCTAAAAAAATTATTTTTAAATGTCGACACGTACAGACACGTGTCGGACATGTGTCCACCGCGTGTCGGGCGGGTGTCCGTGTTCGACACGTGTTCGACACACGGACACGGCTCCATTTCCATTTTGCCATGTCCGTGGTACATACGTTTCAATATACAAATGAAAAAGACAAATAGAATTTAAAGATCACCTCATAAATATAGGCACTTATGAGGCACAAAGTGAGCCAATTTAAATCTCAGACTGGAAGCATCTCAAGAAATCTTTGTAGCAAGCTCATGCCAATGGGTAAAATTATTAAACTGTACCACTAGATGTTTAGTTCCTCCTAAAACTAATGCATGAACAAATGGAACCAGTAAAGTCAGTGTCCAGAACAATACGAAGAGTGAAATTATGAGAACATGAAGTAACAGAAAGTGGTAATTCAAAGACCAGAAACTCTTACCAACTTATGCTCCAGATAATCCATCTTCTGACACTGTTCCCTTTTAAAAGTCTTAAGCTCCTCCATTTCCTGCACTAACTGCATAAAAAGATAATAAAGAAAATAACAGCATAGATGCAAATGAAATAATTATGCAAAAATTGAAGTCCGTGATCATAGGGAAAAAAAAAGGGAGGAAGAAGAAGCCGAAGAAGAAACAGGAATGTAAAAGGAAGGTATAATTCAAAAAACCCTTCCTCAGTGTCCTGTTCACCAAGATTTATAAAACCGAAGCCTTACCTCATGTATAATGAATTGACAAGAGAGCAAGGTCGAGGCACTATCTTCAGCCTTCTCTGGACTTATCATGTCCTTTGGTGAACCCTTGTCCTCAAACTGTATATCAATGACATCAGCAGAATCTTTCATATGATCCTTTAAGGACAAGTCTTGAGCTTGATAGCTAAGAGCCAATTTTTGCAATTTTTGGTATATTAAGTCTCTCTCATCTTCTTCTGATGTCTCCCTATCCAACTGATCTCCCACTGACTGGTTATCTTCATATAAAGGAGATGTATGGTCAGGATCACCTCTTTTTACAACAGAACTATGAGAACGCTTCACCAAAGCAGAATGTGGTTTAAAGCCTTCATCGTCCTCTCTCACTTTATGAGATTGGAGAACTTGATATTTAGCTATCCCCTTTATTGAATTCTGTGGTACAACAGGACTAGGGGTCACTGCTATAGATGTAAACAATGATATCAGCTTACTTGCTTGTGTATGGTCTAGCTCAAAATAGAATTGGTTATGACTGTAATAGTTATCGAGAATTTTTGGTTTAAAGTGTTCTTCAATCAAAGGCTGACATTGAAGTCGAACACGAACTTGAACCTTCAAAAAACGGCAGTTATCATTTGATCTCAGTCCTCACGTGTATGGAAAAAAAATGCACATCATAAAAATGAAACATGCAAAGTACCTGTGCAGGAAATAATGTTTTGTGAGAACCATCAGCAGTCCACCCATAGGGGTCAATATTCATTTGGCCACAACTAACAGCCTCAAAGATTCCATGAAGTTTCCTATCAGAGTAATTGAATAGGAATAGTGGCAGTCCAGGATCAATGTTTTTCACATACATAAAGTGTTGAGATGATAAACCTGATAACATAGACAAGGACATCCTTTAGAGTTGTATGGACACAGAAGCAGGCAGAATCAGTATGCCACTCTTTGTACGAAAATTTGCAAATAATACTTGTAGAATGCAAATAGCTTACCAAATAGTTGCTTGGTTAAACATTCCTGGATGGTACTACTGTTGCATCCAAATATGACACCTCCAAGCCGACTTTTAGTCAAATTTTTAGCACAGGAATTGTTCATCACAGAACCAGGAGATTTCACACCAAAAGCATGAGTTTTATCAGCCCCCTGTGATTCAGAAAGGGCGATATATAAATAGCATGAATCTTCACCACTACAACTCAAGTATCCAACAAGGTAAGGAAGTCACACAGGAGGAAACAAAATGAGCTGAACATATAACTTCAAATGCAAAATCAAGAAACAATAACCAAGATGTCAATCTAAACTTCTCTAAATAGTCAAATAGAGATTTTCATTCATTTCCACTGAGGAACTTCTCAAAGTTTGTGACTTCCTGAGTTGAAGCACATCTTAACACAATGCATATTTGTTCATACTTGACAACCATCCGAAACAAAGGGCAAATTGATGAAGAAAGATAGCATCTTTAGGAAAGCATAATTAATCACAAACTGAAAACGTAAATCGAACAAAAACAAACTGAAAATTGTTGAAGAAAAACCAAACCTCTAGGTAATCGGATTGAAATTTTAATCCCAACATAAACATTCAAGAAATTAGCATCAAACACAAAAACCCCACGGAAAATAACACAACTACAAAACGAACACAAGGGACTCATTCAATCACCCACTCAGATTGGATTCGCACAATCAAACCCAATGAGTTAAATCCATAACGGTTGCTGAATCCCTAAAGAACAAGATAAAAGAAAAACCAAAACGAAGAATAAGAAAAAGGACCAGACTTTCTCGACAACCCAACAAAAATGAACACCAAAAACTCAAAAACAGAGCTCCACCTTCCAAATAAAGAAACCCCATTGCATTCCTTTTCCAAGTTCACTAAAAGCAAAGGAAATGAGATAGAGACGCATTACCGTGACGATCGAGTGATGTTCATGAACAACAAAAACCATCCACCAGAGCTTGTGCGAGAGAGCGACTCAGATAACAAGAAGCGCGAAATGAGACTGTAATACTATTTATGGAATCTTTTTTACTATTCTTTAAATCAATTAAGAAAATAAACTAAATGCCTTCTTTAAGAAGTTCAAAGTATAGGGATCGGTTTATAAAATCAATTGCCTTGTTTAAGAAGTTCAATTTTTTTTTTTGAAATAGGGAATACAATAGATTACACAGAAAGGCGTGGAAAATCAATTCCCAACGTATCCTCTAATAGAAGTACACGACACTCAATAGGTGGAGTATTTTATTTTGACTAAAAAATGAAAGGCGAAAAATTAAACCCAAGCCAGCAGGCTTACCCAGTACACCTAAATCCTATAAGCCTTTCCTTATCAAATGGATTACAATCTGAATTATCTAATAATAAAATAGGACCTAAATAAGGAGGACTAGTTTCCCAACTATGAAGGTTTGCATATAATAAGACTACCCGAGCTAAAGAGTGAGCCGCCCTATTGACAATCCTGCGCGTCCATTGAAAAGACAAGTGAAGGAAATAACGCTTGAAAGTTAAACAGTCCAAAGCCAGCATTCTAATCTCAGAACGATTAACAGACGAATTTGTGAGTGCTTGTAAAGCCAACAAACAATCTGACTCCACAATAACACGACTCTCAATAGGTAGAGTATTAAAATAAATAATGCCTACATCAAAATGTTCAACATAGTTCGCAAACCAATCGGTACATCTATTACTCTCACGATATATATGACGATGTGCTACCGTTCAGTTCCAAGAGAACAGTTCATTAATATCCTGAATTATGAAGTTGAGAATCTGTGATCGGCTCGCCGAAAGAAGTTCAATTTTCAAAGTATAGGAATCAATTCATAAAATCAATTTCTTTGTTACTGTTTTCGTGTACTACCTTATATCCGAGACTATTTATCCATCTATTAAATATTTTTGTTTCTGTGTACTACCATATATCTAAAACCATCTATTCATCTATTAAATATTCTCGTTTCTGTTTGTCACCCTTTTATTCGAGACTATTTATTCATCCATTAGCCACCGATTTATAGGTTAGCCTAGGATTAGACCACTTAATATCCAAATCTTTTAAACAAAATAATGTGTCGTTTTGTTAAAAAAAGTTAATTTT
This sequence comes from Erythroxylum guanchezii, assembly GCA_025629825.1. NCBI lineage: Eukaryota > Viridiplantae > Streptophyta > Magnoliopsida > Malpighiales > Erythroxylaceae > Erythroxylum > Erythroxylum guanchezii. The sequence goes on from JAOTAX010000004.1 coordinate 32,645,436, forward strand.
ATATAGGCTAAACTTAAGTACTATAATTTGAATTTAATTAAAAATTTATTTTATATTTTAATTTTAAGAAAATTATTTAATTTTTTTTACAGAACTGCCTTGTCATCCCTAATTCAAAGGGGAAATGCTTTTTATTGGCTTTTCCTCCAAGAAAATATGTCATTTTAATTAATAAAAATAAAATATTATTTTTAATTAAATCTTAATATAATAATAATTTGATAATAAAATTATTAATTTAATCTATTTTAAAATTCAAATTTAAAATTAAAACTTAATTATTTTAAAATTATAAATATTAATTTTAAAATGAATTGAATGTAATTCAAATTACCATTTTTATTTAAAATTAATCATATATAAAGGCAAAGGGATATTCATGTTTAAAGTCTCAATTATTAAAAATCTTATTAATTGAATGGTATATATAATTTGATAATTAAAATAGGAAAAATTAATATTCAAGCGTTTATGTAGAGATAAATTAGAGAAAACAATTATTAATTAAAAGAAAGTAAATTACGCATTACTATTTGAGTGGTTTTTCTTATTTTTTAAAATATTATTTATTATTTTAAAATAAAGTATTATGTTTATCTTTATGATTTTAGTAAGTTTTAATATTATAAGTGACTTTTTAAACTAATAATATATGAAAATTATAGAAATAAATTATTTTATAGAAGATTTTTCTTAAATAAATAGAAGCATGCATGTCTTTTATTTAAAGATAATAAAATTAGTCAAGATGGAATTTTTAAATTTAAAATTTTTGATAAATTTAATTTTAAATACAATTAAATTAGATAATAATTTAATTTAAACTAATTTAATATTTATAAATTAAATAAACTTTAGAACTTTTTCAACCTTAGATATGTAAAAATAAATTTTACTTTTACCTTTAAAAAGTGAAGTAAAAATATTTAATTGAACTTACAAGTCACTAATAAACTTAAGGCCTATATATTAAAATTAATAAATATAATTATTTTTATGATCAAAATTAAAATTAGAATTAGAATTTTTCAAATTTTGAATTTAAAATATTAACCCAAAGCTTAAATTTTTTTAATGGTTTAAAAACTAATAAAAATAGAGAAAATCCAAAATTTAATAGTTACATTTATTCCAAAACTTTCAAGTCAGGATAAAATTTATATGACCAAATTCCAATTTAGTCTATTGATAATTCTAAATATATGGCACAAATTCTATCTTCTAATATTAGCCTTCATGAACTTAGATGATTATGTTTTGGTTTCGGATTAATCAAAATTTGAATTAATCGAATTTGATTTAATCAAATGGCAATCTGTTTAACTCAAAACAAAATTAAATTATGATTATAGGTATGATCATAATCAGAATTGTTTTCTTTTGTTATGCAAAAGGACTTCTTTTACTATATTCATCTGCAGTATCAGACACCAAATAGATTGTCCAAAGATCAAAGCTTTTTTCCTGATTTAATGTAATCTCATGATCAGAATTGTTTTCTTTTGTTACGCAAAAAGGACTTCATTTACTACATTCATCTGCAGTTTCAAACACCAGATAGATTATCCAAAGATCAAGGCTTTTTTCTGATTTAATGTAATCGCTATATACATTTTGGAGTTCCACACACAAAGAAACTTAGCTGCCACTATTCCAGGTGAAGCTAGTGATCTCTGCAAAATTCTACACTGGCAAGTTAAACTTTACAGGATTCATACCAGGGAATGTACAAGCTTAGCTGGTGAAAGAGAAGCTCAGGTCAGTTTTGTTTCAGAAATATCTTGGACTAGCTTGCAAGGTTTCTGGGTATGAATTAGTTTCTCTATTCTTGACAGTTTTCAGAGACTAACGCCACTGGTTAGTTAATCAGTCCACAGCTGCAGGCTCTTTGGTTTGAACCCCGGTCCAAAGTTAACGCTGAAAGTCTGAGTAGGTCGGATTTAGGTTCAGGAAGGCCAGCTTGAACTGGTTCCGATCAAAATGACGTCTTTTTAGCCAAGGTTTCCAGGCAAAGAAAATCCTACGACCCGGACATGGCCTGACCCATCGTCAGTCAAGAAGACAGCTGAAAGGTTTTCACTTTCTCTTCAGAATCAGAAAAGCTGTAGGTTCATCTGTTCCTGTCTAATATTTGACAATTTCTGATCCTTCACAAGCTGTGTTTCTTCCAATCTCATCAATCAGACTCACCTTTTGTGTTCCAAGAACATAATGAGCCTTTTTGGTGTCTGCATTTGGATTACTATCTAAAAGCTAAAACTATTAAATCTTACAAAACATACCCAGAACCAAGCATGTGCCAAATCTACAGATTTCTGGAAAAGGTAGAGCTGCTTTATGAAGATTCATAGATAGTTCTTCAATAAGATTGCTAATGATTAAAGGTCTTTAATCAAGTTCTTACTAGATTGGTTTCCAAATGGTGTTTTCCTGAGAGCATGAAAAGTGAAAAAATCCTGATGAGAATTTATCATGCAGGACCTGATAAGTGAAATTCGTAATCATTATATGTCGACTATGTGCAGAACAAAATGCAGGTCTTAATTAGCAAGTCATTGTATATATCACGTCACGATTCGGAATAAACTGTATGCTAGACACTTCTTTGCAGGTAAAGACTGAGCAAATGTGAAAAGAAGAAATAATTGCAGCTGTCTGACTTCTGCACTAAACGGTTAAATGTAAACACATTGACTTTTACACAATCTTTCCAAGTTCTTACTGCTATGAGAGATAAGTTCTTGGCATTAGGCCGGGATTGAGCCAGACAAGATTCGAATTTGAGTTTGAAATTGCTGTCTGATTCAAAAATTAAAAGGAAAATTGAAGTTCAATCAGTCTCATATCGAATTCAATTCATTTAAAAAGATTATAAATCCGATCCGACTTGCCTCACTGCTGACAGAGTGAGGTTGACAGAGCATACCGTAGAAAAAAATTGATCTTTTTCTTTTGTTTATCTTTGAGCTGCTTCTCTCTGAATTCGAAGTTCAAACCAATAACGCGGAATCTCCGTTCTGTTTTCTTCGTCTTCATCACTTAACTGTAGCTCTGTAAGCTCCATTCATGGAAGCTTCGTCATCAATATCTCTTCAGCAAACCCCACTTGAAGACCATTCACTAGAGGCTTCTCCAAAGCCATACAAGAAAAGCTTGGTCACTACATTAATGGAGGCTGCAACATTTCACACTCCATCTTTTAAAGAGGACACGTATGTCATCTCCCATCTCAAGTCCTCTGAGAGAAAAGCACTTCAGGATCTTAAAGCTAAGCTCTCGAGCTCTAATGGGTCAGTGGAGGATTGCTCAATGTGGGGCGTTCATCTTCTGGGCGGCGACGAGAAAGCTAATGTTATACTCTTGAAGTTTCTCCGGGCAAGAGACTTCAGAGTCTCTGATGCGCATAAGATGTTGGATAAGTGTTTGGTTTGGAGGAAAGAATTTGGAGCAGAAGACATTCTTGAAGAGGATTTAGGGTTTAAGGAACTTGAAGGTGTTGTAGCTTACATGCATGGTTGTGACAGAGAAGGACGCCCTGTGTGTTACAATGGTTATGGGTTTTTCAGGGAGAAGGAAGTGTACGATTCAATACTTGGAGATGCTCAGAAGTTGAAGAAGTTTCTGAGATGGAGAGTTCAGGTTCTTGAGAGAGGGATCAAGCTTCTTCATTTCAAGCCTGGTGGTGTTAATTCGATTGTTCAAGTGATTGATCTTAAAGACATACCTAAGAAAGAGCTTAGGGTCGCTTCTAATCATATCATCTCTTTGTTTCAAGACAATTACCCAGAAATGGTAGCTCGTAAGGTGATCTTTATGTATTGATTCTTACTAATTTTTTGTTTCTCTGTTTTCTTCTTCATTCCTTATCAATTTCTGTGTCTAAATCTGTAGATTTTCATCAATGTTCCCTGGTATTTTAGTGTGTTGTACTCCATGTTCAGTCCATTTTTGACTCAGAGAACTAAGAACAAGTTCGTGATCTCCAGGGAAGGAAGTGTTGCAGAGACACTGTACAAGTGAGCACTTCACTTCCTCTAATCTCTTTAGTTAGCAGCAAATTAGTTCTTTTTTGCTGCATATACTTTCTCAACATGACTAATCACTTGCAATAATACTTTATCTATCCCTTGCCAAGCTTAATTATAAGATCTTCTATGATTACTTGTCCACCGATTATGAGTTTTTGTATTCTAACAGATATATAAGTCCTGAAGAAATTCCTGTTCAGTATGGTGGTCTGAGAAATATGCAGCATGTCCCACCAAAACCAGCTTCTGAATTCACTGTCAGAGGAGAAGAGAAAGTCAACATTCAAATTGAAGGAATTGAGGTTAAACACTCCTATGCTCTCCCGATTCAATTTATATAGTCATTTAGCCACTAAATTTGCAAGTTTATTACTAGGCTGGTGCTACAATTACATGGGACATTGTGGTGGGAGGTTGGGACTTGGAGTACAGTGCAGAGTTTGTGCCAAGTGCAGAAGATAGCTACACCTTAGTTGTGGAGAAGATGAGGAAGATGACTCCATCAGATGAAGCAGTTCACAATTCGTTTACTGCAAGAGAACCAGGCAAGATGGTGATCTCTGTGGATAATACGGCTTCCCGGAGGAAAAAGGTCGCCGCTTACCGATTCATTGTCTGTAAATCGACTGCTGTTTAACTTGGATTAGTATAAAAAAGAGGATACGTTCTTCAGACTTCAAGTTCTGAGAAGTCTAGCTGATGGTTTACGAACTAATGTTCTAGTTTTTCCTGAATCTCCATTTGAAAAGATATTTATGCAAATATATAGCTTCTTGTCATAAAGTAGTAGTAGATCAGAGTCCTGATCAGTTCATAAATGTTTGCTTTTTTACTGTTTCCTGTTTCTGTATCAGCTTCTCTTTTTCTTTTACTTTTTTTATGGTAAAACCGGAGTTGCGCAATAAAGACATTGGAATCTTCTGTATGATTCGTCATTCAATCCTGCCATAGGCAAATACTGAGCTTTTGATAGTAATTCAGAGATGCTTTACTGCTACGATCAGCCCTACTAATTTCATCGTGCAAGTCACTTGCAATATGTAAAAACTCTTGATTTGGCCTAATATTGATTAGAATAAAATGATCTGAAAATGGTTTTCAATTTTTGATTCACTAATCGATAATACATCACAATTTTCTGGACTTGATGCACTTGAAGATCATATTACAATGTACAGAAGTTTGCAAGAGACAGCCTACTCTGAAATTTATCTGCTCAAAGGAGCTTAAGATTTGATGATAAAGAGAAAAAGAACAGCAGCTTCAAAGGAGTTTGAGAATTGACAATGGATAAACATCTTGCAAAAAAGAAACCAGTTCCTGACAGTAACTAAATCCTCTCAAGATGAGTGTACATTTGGGTATAAAGAAGCTAAGAAACTAAAAAAGAACACAAAAATCTGGCAGACGTGTGTTCTGATTCATACTTCAGATGAAGGGATTGATCAGGCAAGTTTCTTTGTATGTACAATTCATAGACTCAGCGGGTGTAATTTGCTTTGATATAAGCTTGTAGTTAGCACAAAGATATTCACCTTCAAGCCTCAACAGATTGATAAGTCTTTATAGCTTTTCTCCTACTCAAACCGTCGGCCAATCGGGGATACTTCAGTGATGAATTTACTCTACCTACTCCTTCAAAAGAGCCGCCTTCTTCTATTGTGTCTTCAGGGCTCCTGAAATCTGCTGGTTTACAGGCTGCTTCACCTTTTACAGGTTTATACTTCTGAGGAAAAGCTGCGATCTCTGAGCGATTTACACTGACCCCGCTCACTTCAGAGTTTTCTGGAACCTCAGTGTGGTTTGCACTTACACGGCTCACTTCAGAGAAGGATCTTGGCAACACAGTTCTGTTTTTCAGGAACAAGCAGACCACTGCACAATCATCAACCTTACTTCCGGGATATCTATTTCTCCATGCCCGGACGGCGTGCTTAACCAACATTTTAGCAGCCATCGATCGATGTCTTGCAGAAGCAACTATCTTTATGACGTCGTTGTTTGATAGAACATCCCATATCTACAAAACAAGAAAATAAAGTATGGATATAGTAACATTAAGGACTTATGAATTTGTAATTTCTCAAAACAGTTCTCTTGAGAAACGGAAATCTGCTTACTCCATCAGTCGCCATAACAACGAATTCATCTCTGTTTGTAATCCTTCTATATGAAACTTCAGGAACCGAGATGAGGCCGTATTCTTTCAGGCAAAAATCTCCAAAAGCCCTTGCCATTGCTAGACCTGGACAATCTTCATCAGGCATCCAAATTCGGCACACCTCTGGTTCTTCATCCAATGCAAATATTCTACCATTGCAATTCCTGATTCTTTCAGCTTCACCTGAGTCATGGAAAATGTGTAAACAATGGCTGAGAGTGATCTAAGGTTTACATTCATTCGACAATGAGAAGACAACTGACTTGCTAGATTCGGTTTCAAATCTACAGTAAGTTGCACAGGAATGAGCTGGTTTCTGCTGTCCCTAGTACATAGAATAGCACGAGAATCACCCAAGTTTGCCATCATCAGGTGGTTTCCCTGGAAATAAGAACAAGAAGTGCAAATCAAAATGGACCACTCCCTCTACTTATTGAAATGGATAATCTTATGATGATGAAATCTACCTGTTTAACAATAATTACAGCAGTAGAACCACTGCAGAAACTATCAATGCTGGCATCGAGACTAAGTTCTTGATCCATCTCCTTAAAGGATCTTACAACATCAGCCTCCCATGATGATAAAAGAGGCACACATTCATTACTACTGTCGTCGCGGGACTCATCATTATCGTTTTCGTGAATATCAACGTTGTTATACTTGAAGCTAATAGCATCTGACAGTTTGGTTGCCATGGAAAGTTTTGATGGCAAAGTATCACGTACGTAGCGCGCAACCTTGTGACCGTAGGGACCGTGCCCATCGAACACTCCACAAAAGAAGGTATCTTTGACACCGGCAAACTCCTGAATAAAGTTTTGCAATGTTGAGCCATAATTCATCACATTGTTTGAATCAATTATCAATGTGCTGAAGCATGAGAACATACAACTATTATCCGAGAAGACACATGGAAATGTCAAATCAAAATTGTGCAGAAACAGTGGGGGGGAAAAAAGTTGAATTGAACAGATAAGAGGAAAAGATGAATCTTCCGAATAAACCCGAATTACAACTTCAATATAGGAACCGATAAATCTTAACAGATAAAGATTGAGTCATGGAATTTCATTCACATTCTAGAGAGCTATAATCCAACAGAAGAACATCACCATATCAATCACAAGTGCAGATACAATAAAGGAGAGGGATTGCAACGTGCATGCAAAAGTCTAAGAAACATATTAACATGCACCTATGTGATTGATATGAAATCAAATCAATGATGAACATTACCTCCCAAACTGTCATTGCATCTTGGTTAACCCCTTTTCTTCCTTGTTGGCTATACATTGAAATGTACCTAGAAGATCCATGGAGTCTAACACGAGCACCAAAATCTGCAACGATCAGGTCATCTTCCTCATAAATCACCTCGTGGTTTTTCTCTTCTGTAGCAGCAGGCACAACCCCTTCATTGTAAACCAGATCTTTACTACAGCAGGCGCCCATTTTCTTGAGCCCCACGAATGTCTACCTACAAAAAACAAGAAACCAAACCAGACCCACCAAAATTGGAGTTAACACCTTCCAAGTTTCCTGGAAAAACACGAAGGATAACGAAGACAAAACTTGGGTTAAAGGTGGTGATGTTGTGTTCCAGGAAAGTGGGAAGGACAATAAGTTGCAAGAAACATGTTTAAGGAACAATGAAAACCATAACAAAATATTTTAGGATTTCACAACAGACACCTAACCTTTCATCGTATCTTTGGCAGTTAGAACCTATTTTTCATAAGGCAGTGCAAAACTAGACATGACTAAAACAAGATCACTCATCTAAAATATCCATTACCCTATCTAGTGTACCATCTTGTAACCTCTTAGATCGAGGAAGATATATCCCGCAAGATAATTGACAGGTAACATGAACTAATTATAGTTAAGAAATCCAACAGATGATTTAGTATCACAGGTACTTTTGGTGTCTTCAAAATCTTCATCCTCGGAAAGTTTCGACTCATTTCATCTTTATGTCTTCCCGACACATGCAAAACTTCATCCTTCAAAAAAGGTTACTATAAGGAAGAACATGGTGTCTGGCTGCTTTTAATGGCAATTCCTTTTCCTTTTAGAAATTACAACCATTATTTCCCTTATAATATCACTGGAAAATATCATCTTACATTCATTAATACTACCAGAGATGGAGAGATGATTGTTTCCGTCGAGTCGTAATACCCAACATGATTGAATCGTAACACGTATTGCGGATTCCACCGATATGATTGATACTTGGTATGCATTTGATAATTACTTGGGAGAGAGTCAAAAGCAGTAAAGCAGCTCTCAAAATATCGATCGATCCGGAGAATTAGATAGTCGGTTGGAACAGTTTGGTACGTAAGAAACAGAAAAGCAGCTTTCAAAATGCCTAATTGATCCTTTCCGGAGAATTAGATAGCCGATAGGAACAGTTTGGTACGTAACAAGCAGAAAAGCAGTTTTCAGAATGCCCGATTGATCCTTTCTGGAGAAGTAGATAGTAGATCGGAGGAGTTTGGTACGTAACATATATGAAGCTAGAAATGCAACTTAGAACCAATTCACAACATATTCAAGACAAAAGATCATCATTTGCCAGTCCTATGACATTTCACTTATATTACATCCCGTATTTTAGGAAGAAAATCCAACTTGTATCCAAATCAATCAGAACTTGCATTTGCAGCAACAGTTCTTGCTAGAAAATAAATCTGCATGGAAAAATTGTTCAAAATGTTAAGAAAGACAAAATAGATTCTTAGAAACGGGGATAAAACTGGAGCATCTATTGTTTGAAAGCTAAGAAACAAGTGGAAAAAGGGTCTAAATGTTACAAGGAGATGAACCCAATTTGCTACCCATCACCACCATTGATGAACAAGAACTCCACTCTCTCTAAGAGAAGTAAACAGGTCCATGCATTCACCATAAGTACGCTCATACTTGGAACTCCTTTCCCCAGGACAACACCTTTGCCACCGATTGTAATGGCATTCGAGAAACAGTTCATCGATCAAGCATATTGCTCCACTTTCGAACAGCCTCGGTATCAAGTCGAATTCAGTTCCTTCCACATCCATCTTCATCACTACAAAGTCCTTCTCACTGACTGTCCTTTTCAACCACTCTGCAAAATCAAACCCATGAATCTCATCCACCTCTCCCTCGAATCTCAGGTCAGCCGATGATGATGATGACAACTTCACCACCGGCCGAATCCTCCCCATTCCTCTCCCTTTATCGTGAACATCCTGACCTGGGTCTCGGTGAATTTCAAACGACAATGTCTCATTCCTCACCCAAGCTGCATAAGGCAACAATTTCACGCCTTTCTTCAACTTGTACTCGTCGTGAAAAGTTCGATCAGCCTCAATCGCATAAACGTCGAAAGTCCTGTTATGTTTCGGGTATTGCTTCCTGAACCAACTCCCTATACTAGACCCATAACTCCTAGCTCCAACATCAACATATACATATCTATTCCTAAAGCTTATATCAGCCATTGATGGCAAGTACTTAACCTTCCGTATGTTCCTCTTCAAAGTAATCCACGGCTTCAATGGCTCCTCCATTATCAATGGCTCAGCTTTCCGGACCAATTCCCGTTTGTGGCCCGGAACAGAGCACTTATTCATCGAATTGCCATCGATTGCTTCGTCTTCTTCCATACGGTTGCCAAAAAATTGGATCTTTTTTTGCAAAACTATTTCTCTAATTGAAGGCATTAAAGAATCATAATCGTCTATGTGACGCGATCTAATCAACTTGCAAGAATTGAACAAACCAAGAAATGAATTAAAACTGTAAGTATCTTTAGCTGCTCTCGTGTGGACCACAAGAAAACCTTCGGGTTTCAGCGTCCGTACGATCTCCGATGCCAAATCCAACGGTCTAGATACTTTGTCGAGCCCTCCACCGCGGGAGAAAACAAAGTCAAAAGTCTCATCATCGAACGGTATTCGATTACCTTTAGCTGAAATAACCAGCGGCTTCGATGCTTTCTTGTAAATTCCTCTGGAGTCCTTGACGCCTATCTCTTTCAAAGCAAACACCTCCTGTCCAATCGGCGTCTCCACACACAGAGTCTTCGAATTCGGCGACAAGAAGCCGTCAGATATCAGATCTTGAAATCTCGACGAGTAGAAATGAACGGCCTTGATCCAATCTTTACTGGTGTAGAGATCGGCACGCGTGGGACTGGCGCCCGCGACGCGCACGGCTTTGTTCGCCGTCGAAGCCGCAGTGCCAGCGCCGGCAATCACGAAGGCGAAATTCTCCGGCAGAGAGAAGAAGCAGAAATCGCCGATGGTACAAGACTCGCCGGCGATGGTCACGACATAAGCGAAACGGACGACGATGACTAACACACCAAACAAAAGCACCCGCCCGAGAATGTTCCTCAAAAAGCTGGGCTTCGCTGCGGCAGACTCCAGACGGACCACACCCATTATCGTACACCTCAAACGGAAACGGCAAATCGTTCAGAGAGCCGAATTTGAGAGCACAGAGAGAGACAGAGAACGCTAAAACGGTGTCGCTTAAGCAGTCAGCGAGAGCAGAAACGAGCGGAAGTATGATTGGCTCCGACGAGGGTATTTCTTGGTAAATATGCAACAATTGAGAGGGCAAAACGGGAACACATGGCTGTTTCTTGAAGATCCTTTCACCGGCGAGACTGAGAAGAAGAAGAGGCCATAACTGAGAGAGAGATACTATACTGACAATCACGAGACAGGCCTAGAGTTAAAAAGGAAGGTGCAGCAAGAATTGAAATGTCGCTTTCGCCACTGCTAATTAGCAAAAATTACCCACTGCTGCCCCTACCTTAACTACTTTTAACTATCTTATTAATAAATTAACTATAATTATTAATTTATTAATAATATAAAGAATTTATAAATTCAAATATACTTAAAGCCGTACACAATTTTACTTTTAAATAATAGAGAGATTTATTATTTTATTAAATAAATAGTTAAAATGATTATATTTATTTAATGTTATTAAATTTTAATTTATTAATTTATTTAACAATGCCAATTATTTAAAATTTCACTAAAATATAAAATTTGAAAATAATTAAAATTATGCAATTTTATACTTAATTAATATAAAAGTTATGTTCGATAAATTCTTTAAAAATATTTTTAAATAATTAAAAATACAATTTAATTTATTTAAAATATAAATTTTATTAATTAAAATATGTAATAAAATATTAGGGATGATTAAAGTTTAATCAAGGGATAGTGGTGGATGATGTTAGCGTAATCGAGGGGCAGGCGCACGCGCTAGCCGTTGTTAAAGTAAGCCACGTAGGATCGAGCCCCACACGGAAACGAAAGTGGTCAAAGTAGTGGATAATTATTCCATGTGAGTAGATCCGTGTTGTCTCTGTCATCATTTGGCAGGTGTCGCACAAGCAGGTGATACACGTCATGCACTTTATATTCGGTGGGTGAGAGACAGCTGTTTCCATTTCTGGAAATTGGCATATGTCAGATTCACATTTTAAGTATTTATTATTTATTTATATTTATTATTTATTTATTTTTATTTTTATTTTTTGACTCCACATAGTTGACTTTTATTCAAAACATTTACGATTCATTAATTTTTTTTATATATATAAAAAGAAAGATAGGACAGTTACAAAATAGGTTGGGAAAAACAGAATCTCGACTGATCCTCCTCGAGGAGAAAATGACACCCTAAGGGTGGAGCTTCTAAATAAGTGACTCCTAAATCAAAATGGATAGTGTAGTGCGCTAGCCAGTGGACACTACAGTTACCCTCGCGATAAACATATCGATGATGAACCGTCTAATTACGGGAGAGCAACTTGTGGATGCCCTGGACGATGAGGTTGAGAGCCTGGGCTATGATTCATCAATTTCAACCTACAAGTTGATTAAAAAACAAAATGAGAACAATATTAATTTTAACTTTTACCGATGTAAATTTAATTAGAAAGTTGAATTTCAACTATGTCGAGTCAGACAATAATGGCTAGAATGTCATCTATGATTGTAGGCTCTGGTTTGAAATTCAGACTGGACCGATTGGTTCAATCAGTTTGATCAGTGACAGGTCGGTTATTTGGTTTAAGTGATTCCTAAAAATCAGTTTTTAATTGAATCAGTGCGAATCGGTAAGAACCAGTCAATTGACCGATTAAATCAGGATTGGTCGAATCAGTTGACCACTGGTTTAATGATTTTTTTTATTTTTTATTTTGTTTTTTTCTTTCATGTGTTTTTTAATTCTTTCAAAAGTAAAACCCATCTTTTCTCCAGAAATTTAACAGAAGTATAGAAATTTATATTATTTGGTATATTTTCTATTTTTTATATTACTAATATTATATATAATTATTATATAATTATGACGTTACATCAATTCGACCAGTGGTTGAACCGATCAAACCGGCGACCAATAAAACTTCCGGTTCGACATCCAATCTGAGTTTTAAAACGTTGATTGTAGGCTACTGAGGTATTTAGTAATTATTATGAAACAACACAATAACTTTTGTGAGTATTGTTAAGTTCTAGATATGATGGTGGAGAAACAAAGCTTTTCTTTCCATGGATAATACAACTCTCAACTTTTCTCTTAAGAACCTTAAATCCTTCACAACATTAAAGTTATTACCCGCTACAAACTCATGTATCATCTCTATAATACTTTCTATGAGTCTATATTATGGCATCTTTGGGCTTTGTTTGTCCTCTATGATTGTTCCGTTTCCTTTTCACTTCTTCATGTTTGTAAGTATCTGTCTAATTTCACTAATGTTGGTTCACTCTTTGTGTTTTACAAGGAGAAAGAGAATTGTGAATGGTGTAAAGTTCTTAAGAAGAAAACTAAGACTTGTGTACCTATAAAGAGAAGGACTTTGTTGCATCGGTTATTATACCTAGAACTTACCAATAATCACAAATTTATGTGTTGTTCTATAATAATCTACTAGACACCTTATTAGTTTATAATCTAATTTTGGTTAATTGATGATCTTCTTAAAAATGTTGCTTTAGTTACTTAATTATCATATTTTTCTTGTGTGCCTTTCGAGATCTCGATGTAGTATCAGAGGCCCAAGTTACGGCCTGGTAACTTATCTCATACCGTGAATTCGATTCCCCGAATGTTAACAAAAGTCGCTCGTAAGTTACTCAGTTAGAGCTGGCAAATGGAGCATGGTGGAATAAGGTTCCAAATACTTCCACGCACAAACAATAGTTTTTGTCATCAGTGTCATAAAGGATATTTAGCTTGGTAGCTGACGACAACTAAGGGGCCTCACATGAACAGCTACCGAGTGCTTACCTGTCACGTCCTACAGCTAACGTTCCTCTTTGGAAAGTGGCTGGGGTGTCCTAAACTCCTAATAGAGCTAAAACGGGTTGTGTCTTGTGCGGTGGGACACTCGGTACATGTCGTTTCAAGGGACATAAGGGGCATCTTGTCAAAAATTCTGCGTACCAAACGGCGATGATTGAAGACATCCGCAAGAGCCTAAAGACCCACTAGCAAGAAAAACGTGAACATGTAGAATATCTGACTTAAAAGAGGAAATTGGGAAAAGAGGGAGGAAAAAGTAAGGGTGGTAGTTAAGCCTAGAAAATTTTCAGCCCGAGCCTTAACCCAATTCAAAGAACGTCATTTTCCTTTTTTAAGTTAAAAATTAAAAAAATGGGTCAGGTCAAGCTTGAACCCGAGCATAAACTTTTGAGTTGAGTCGGACCCAAAAAAGATTACATTTCTCTATCTTTTTAATTAGTCATAAGGAAGAAAAATTAAGATGAAATTAATGTAAAAATGCAAATAACTTTGCTTATTCTAAAATTTTATTTATTATTTAAAAAATTATAAGATAAAAACTATAAAAGAAGATTGAGTCATTATCAAATCATTTCAATACAAATTGTTATATTAATAGATAGACTATAAATAAATTATATAATAATTTATGTTAAAATTTTGGAAAAAAATTGGTATCCATATACTAAAATTTATATATGTAACAGCAAAATAAAAGGATAATATCTTGCATGCGAGGATATCAAAAAGGATTAGCTTGACCTGACCCGATTTTGGCCTGGATTGATCGAGCTACAGGTTAGTTTGACCTGACTCGTGACCCGACCGTTTTGAAAAAAAAAACGCCGTTCTTAAGTTTTCTAAAATATGTATATATATGATGGGCCGGGCCATGGACCGACCCATCCAAACCTGTCAAGCACGGGCCACCATGGCTCGACCCATTTTTATCTCTACTTGCATGCCTAAATTTCAAAGGTGAGGCGCAATTAATGATTTGTGGACCTCAATCACATGTCAGCATCAAGAGCCCGTGAAAAAGCTTTTAATAAAACTAATGAATTTGTGTTGTATAATTAGTAAAATCAACGGAAGTTAAGCATGTGAATTATAGCTAAGGAATAATAATAATAATAATAATTTCTAAGTAATTTGAAATATAAGAATAAAATGAAATTTAGTTCAAGGGTAAATATGTTAAGACTTATGTAATGTGACTTTTTTATTTTAATTATTGTATTTTAAAAATTATCAATAACTCTTTTATAATTGTGTGTGATATATATATACATATATATATATATATATATATATATATATATCTTTTATTGAGGACCATGCTTGAAGTAACTAACAAGGTAACTCCTTTATGACCAAAAGGTCACGAGTCTAAGTTACGGAAACAATTTCTTTGTAAAATGTAAAAAGAAGGCTGTGTACAATTCATGACCCTCCCTCTCTTTTTGTAAAATGTAAAAAGAAGGCTGTGTACAATTCATGACCCTCCCTCTCTTATTGCAAAGTGGGAACTCTTGTACATTAAAGTTTGCCTTTTGCCCCTTATAATTTCTTTTATTATATCCCAATAATCATATTTATTATTTTTATTCAAAGTGAAGTGGTATTAAAATTTTTAATTTTAATGCAAATTATTTTCAAATTTTTAATTTTAAGACAAAAGAAATTTAATGTTTAAAAAATTCAACTGGGTATTAGATCGTCATAAAATTAGCTAAATATTAAATAAAATTAAAATTTTTGAAATATGATTGAAAGATATTATCTTTATCTATAGAAAAATTTAAAGTTTAATTGAAAAAAGATATTATTAAATAAAATTAATTGATTTATCTTAATTTATAATAACTTATTAATTTACGACCGATTAATTAATAATTAATTAATTTTTAACAATTAGAGTTATTAAAATAAATCGAACCAGAAGTTAAAAACCAAATTGAAAAGTTAGACAATTCAAAATTTTTACAGTTGAATTGACAAAATTAATTGAGCTTTTTAATTATCGGTTATAATGACATTTATTCTGATAATCCACAATGTGTTATTGGTTAGTTAAATAATTATTTTTTAAAATTATATGATTGCAAATTGTTATATATATATTTTTAAATAATTTATTTTAAAGATAGTAAGTAGATTACAGGGAAGAAAAAACAACATAACTAGACACAAAATATTCCGAGTATAAAAAAACAGTTAAATCTCCGGAACGAACAGTTGACAGGTAATTCTGGTATGATCAGTCAGTTGGAAATTGGAATATATTAAGGTAAATTAAGACACTTACTTTGTCCGAGACCGTTTCTCGCGAAGTTGGTTGCAAGACTACTGACTTATCCGATAAGCAAAGATCCTATGTGAAAACCTCCATTAAAACCTAACCTATTCCATCCAATTGAACCGAGCCACGTCACCAATCGACGACAAATCAGCATATTGCCACCTTTTAATTGGTTCCCACGAGCTAGGGACAAACAAGACCTGCAATTCTTCACACGCAAAAGCAAAACAGTTGGTTTTCAACTCCGTATGACAAACATGTCTCATCCCGACGACAAGGAGCAGAACAGAACGGTCGATTCAACGCCGATCGTGGATGCGGATCCACCTGTCGGAGATGTGCCGAGACAGACGTCGGTTTCCGGCGTCGGACAGATCATGAGGCGGTGGAAGAGAGACGATATGCTGAAGAAAGGATCAGTGGTTCTGCGAGGAGCTGCTCTGTTGTTCTCTTTGCTGGCTTTCGTCATCACGGCGAGTAACAAACACGGCGATTGGAAGGATTTCGAGAAGTACGAGGAGTACCGGTGAGTTGAAAATGAAAGTAATTAGAGATTTGGGGTCGCTTGTTCACTAATTTAAGTTTACGGGTTGTTGTGGGTGACGACGACGACGACGACAAAGGTACTTGCTAGCCATAGCGATCCTTTCAACTTTGTATACCGCCGCACAGGTGGCGCGTCACACTCACGAGCACTACACCGGGCAACACCTGTTCGATCAACGGACTACCACCGCCGTAGGGTTCGTCGGCGATCAGGTTTCCGATCTCTTTTACCTAACGCATTACATGTTTGAAATATTTATAATATTATAAAATTTAAAGACACATTAGAATAGTTTTTCTTGTTTTCTAAGCAACTTGTGATTTGAGTACAGGACATCCTAGAATAATCTAGTTGCCATGAGTTGGCATTGGATAACAATGATGACATGTTGTCTCTAACATGAAAATTTCGCAGAAATAACCTGTTTCGTTTTCTTCTTTGCGACGTAACCACTATTATTAGTTATTCGTTCCGTCTCATCTATATATTTATATGGGTTTAACAATTCGATAAAATAGATTATCTTATTTACGAGATAAAGATAATTTGTTCAATTTTATGGTGTCTTATTCTGTCTCATAAATTTCAACCATTTATTTATACGGTCCTACGTTTATTTATGCGAGACTTACACGGAACCCATATAAATAAATGGGTGAGATTTATGGGACAAAATAAAACACTATAAAACTGGATAGAGGATCTAAACTCCTTATTTACATATTTATGTAGGTTCAAAAAGATAATGAAATAATTTATTTTTGATCTCACATAAATGTGCAGATAAGATAGATTGGAACAAAATTGAAATAGTAAAATTGGCACAGGTAATTTTATTTGGTCTTCTTCTTATCCTATTTCATGAACATCGACTATTTAATCAATAAGACTTATAAAAAATAGATTTATAGATACTTATAAAATAGGGTGGGAATAGAATCATAAGAGCAGATGATCTGAATATGAAATTTCTTTAAATAACAACGACCACACTTTTGAAATTTACAAAAAAGAGTTTATTAGTGAGGTAATTTAATTGGATCAAATCATTTGAATTATATTAATTTTATTATCTTCACAATGAGAATTTAATATATATATATATATATATATATATATTATAATTCAAATGATTTGAACTAGTTCAAAAAATATTTAAACAATTATATTAAATAGATATTTGTACTTTTCATCGACTCTTATTTTAAAAATTGAATTTATTTTATATTTAAGTAAGTTTAACTTGGAGGACAATTTAATCAAAATTTGAAATGTTTAAATTGAATTTAATTAGGTTTAGATTATTCAACTCGAATTTAATTAAATTTTGGGTCATTATGAATTACTTTATGATGCGAATATAACTTAATCTATTATCATCTCCATTTTCAAAAATAATATTGTTAATTTACTATTATAAAAAGGGTTTTATTAATAATGGGATTATTCTTTATTTCTATTTTTTAATATTATATAATTTTTTAGAACATAAATGACCTGATGTATGAATTCATTATTTTTAGCTTAAATATTTAATACGTCGTACTTACTTCTTAGTTATTTAGCCTAAATATTTTTTTATAATTACTTATTTAATTTATTTACGTACTTGTCTTATTTCTTGTTTGTATATTTATTTTTACTGTGTTATTTATTTTATCACATACTTTTTATATTTTTTATTCGTATTTTTTGTTTTATTATCTTTTATGTCTATTTTTATTTTTTATTTTAATTTGTATACGCACATATATTTTTAAGTCGGATCTATCAGAAATAATCTTTTTATCAATTAAGAATAATACTACTTATTATTGGAACTATTCATATCTCGCGTTTTATCAATATTTTTACAAAATTAACATTGTTGTTGATGTATGAATTCATTATTCAAAATGGTCTTAACTCATGGAACTTTAATGTAGTTCATCCTAATAATTAGAAGAAGTCACCTTTCCTTCTCTTCTTTCTCTGCATTTCATACTCTTCTGCTTCTCAAAACCCAACATTCAAATTAGGATACTCTTGACATGAATATGAGACCCTACTTCTCTTGAACGTTGAACAAATTTCATTATTTCGCTAATTAAAATACTTATTTTTTTTTACTTAGTACACATTGAAAGAAAAGTAATTATGTATCCTTTAGTGTCATACTTTCAGTTCAAGCTGTTAACCTGATCTAATTGTTTTTCCTGGAATTGCAAGCAGGTTTTATCCTACCTGTTGATATCTTCTGCTTCTTCAGCTGTTCCCATAACGAATAGAATGCGAGAACAAGCTGATAATATTTTCACAGACACATCAGCGGCAGCCATTAGTATGGCTTTTCTTGCATTCCTGACCCTGGCATTCTCAGCTCTTTTTTCAGGATATAAGCTATCAACTCAATCTTACATTTGATTCAGGATTTTTGATCTGTTTATGACTCTTTATTTGTTTGATTCAACCTTTTCAGTCTCTTGTCTTTTTATCAATGGTTGCTTGGCAATCAAGAAATTATGCAGTGTAAATTGAAAATTGAAAGAAAAGATGTGGAAGATATTAGTTAATTGTAATATTGGTTAATTATTCAGTTAATTGTAGTTAGCATTTTGTTAGTTGACGTCAGTTTGTACAGTTTAAGTAGTTTGTACAGTTTACATTCATTTTGTATAAATACAGTATAGATACCTCAGAAGTTGAATAAGAGAGTATTATTCAGTCCCATCACTTCTTATTTGCGTGTAGTCCTATATTGTACATGGTATCAGAGCCAAAATAGGGTTCTTGATTTCAACGGTGCGAAAAGGGGGTTTCTTGTTTTCGCACAGCAGACGGCGGCGATTTCTTCCGTCTAAAGGGGAGAGGACGACGATTTCCTGTTTTCGTGCAAGCGAAGGCGATTTTGGAGTCTTTACGGTGTTCCATGGCTGATCGTACCGATAATCGTTCTCGCCATGGTGTTTGTGTAGAAGACGATCCGTATCTGTTACAACCTTCCGATCATCCAGGCATGGCGTTGGTGCTCATGCCATTGACTGGGTCGAACTATTTCAGCTGGAGTACAGCCATTAAAACTGCTCTTGAAGCTAAAGATAAGATGTGTTTTATCGACGGCACACTGGATCCACCCACTGATCCGACTCGATACCGGCGGTGGAAGAAAGTTGACTCGATGATTAAGTCTTGGCTTCGTAATTCTATTTTGAAGGATTTGGGCGATAGTTTTGTCTACTCACCTAGCGCCAAGCATCTATGGGATGTGTTGGAGAAACGATTTGGTGTTAGTAATACTCCGCAGATGTATCAAGTCCAGCGGGAGATGCTATCTACTGAGCAAGGTAATAACACGGTCACTCAATATTTTAGTAAACTAAATCAATGCTGGGATGAGTTTGATCGTCTTATGCCTTTACCTGGCTGTGGCTGTACTGGGTGCTCTTGTTGCGCGAGAATCACTGAGAAGCTTCGGGAGAGGGCGGATGCGTCCAAGCTGCTTCAATTTCTGATGGGCTTGAACAGGTCTTTTGATAACGTTCGAAGCCAAATTTTGAATCTGGATCCAGCTCCAGATATTGATCGAGCCTATAGTATGGTTTTACGGGTGGAAAGTCAGAGGGCAGTGAACATGAGCTTTTCTACTGAAAATTCGGATATCGCTTTACTTGCTAAGGTTTCTGGCTCTAACAAAGGGGATGATAAATCGGGTAACAAGAAGAAGGATTCTGGATGAAAGTCTGATAAATCTGATAAACAGTGTGATCACTGTCACAGTATGGGGCATACCAGGGAGACTTGCTTTAAGCTTCATGGGTATCCTGAGTGGTATGAAGAATTGAAGAAGAAGAAAGGTTCTGGTTTTAAGAAAGCCACTACTAACTTGGCGACTGAAATGGCTGAGACACCTTTTGATGTATCACCACCTTCTTCCGAAGGAAGAGATATTGGACAATTGATGATGCAAATGCAGCTTATGCAGCAGGAATTGGCCAAGTTTGTGGGAGGGAAATTGCCAGTGACTGGTGGTAGTGGTACAGGGAAGGAATTCTCTAATTTCATTTTTGCAGGTACTGCTGGTTACACAACCACAGCTTTACATGCATTAAGCATTTCTGGCAACAATATTTGGATCATTGATACAGGGGCGTCTAATCACATGTGTTGTGATGATGAGATTATGAAAAACCGTATACCTCTCAAACATCATGTGTCTGTGCAATTGCCTGATTCCAGTACTCAGATAGCTACTCATACTAATCATGTTGTTTTACATCCTAATCTCATTCTACACCATGTCTTATACCTTCCTACTTTTAAGTTCAACTTGCTATCGGTTCAGAAACTTGCTGATAGTGCTGATGTTTCTTTCACTTTCTTTCCTTCACATTGTCTCATACAGGACCTGAAGAGTAATAAACTCATTGTTGTGGGAGCTGTAGTGGGGACATTATATTTTCTCACATCCAAATCATTTGATTCCAATGTAATCTGTAGCTATCTGAATCTTTGTATAACTCATAAACCCATAAGTAGAGTTGACAGTAAACTGTTGTCTAGCCTTGTCTTCTCTAATTCATGTATTACTTCTACTCCAATAAATTCCAATGCTGCTATTTGGCATTCACGCCTTGGGCATGCTTCTTTAAAAGTGTTGCAGCATATCAATTGTCTTGATATAAAAACCTTGAAGGAATCATGTACTGTATGTCATTTGGCAAACCAACATCGTCTTCCCTTTTCAGTAGCTGAGGGACGTGCTACACATGTGCTGGAGCTTATACATGTTGATCTATGGGGTCCTTATAAACAGGCAAGTTATACTTCTTGTCATTATGTTCTGACGATTGTTGATGATTTTAGCAGGGCCACTTGGACTATTCTGTTGAAGTACAAGTCTCAAGTGCCTGATGCCCTGATCGGCTTTATTAAACTGGTAGAAAATCAGTTTGATCTCACGGTGAAGAAGGTGAGATCTGACAATGGGACATAATTTGTCAATCATCATTGCCAAGATTTCTTTGTTGACAAGGGTATTCTTCATCATAAAACCTGTTCTTATACTCCTCAGCAGAATGGAGTGGTGGAACGAAAGCACAAGTCTCTGCTGCAGGTTGCTAGGGCACTCATGTTTCAAGCACATATGCCTAAATCTTTTTGGGGGGAAGCAATCTTGACTGCTGCTCATATTATTAATCGCTTACCCTCATCTGTTATTGATTGGAAAACTCCTTTTGAGATTCTGTTTCACAGATTACCTGATTATGGGCGATTGAAGACATTCGGTTGTCTTTGTTATGCCACGAATACCGCTCCAAGGAAAGGTAAATTTGAGGTGCGAGCACAGAGATGTGTTATGGTGGGTTATGCTTCTGATCAGAAAGCATACAAAGTCTATGATTTGGATACCCGTCTGATGTTTAGTTCACGGGATGTAATTTTCTATGAGAAGGAGTTTCCTTTTGCTGAACCTGTGAGGCATAACAATCCCATTTCTGCTGTTTTAGATTTGGATTTGTGTTTACTGGATCCTGCTTCTGTTATATTAGAAGCACATCCACCTGCAGATTCTGTTGATGATGTTGCAGTTGCTGATCCTGGTGTTGAGGTTGCTGATAGTGAACTTATTCCTGTCTCCACTGATGCGGTTGATGGGACTGGTGTGGTTGAAGCTATGGTAGACGATGTGTCTCCTGATTTTCTGCCTGCTCAGCATATCCGTATGAGTGCAAGACAGAAGCGCTCCCCAATCTGGATGAAGGATTATGTTAGCTGCAGTATTTCTAATGATGGGTTTGAGATTGCTCTGAGCTATGCAGCTTTTATGGCCAACATTGGCAAGAGTGTGGAACCACGGACTTTCAGTCAGGCAGCTCAACACACAGCATGGGTGGATGCTATGAATCAGGAATTGGTCGCTCTTGAAAAAAATCAGACTTGGGACATCACTACTCTTCCTCTTGGCAAGAAAGCTATCGGTTCAAAGTGGGTGTACAAGGTTAAATATAATGCTGATGGGACAGTAGAACGTTATAAAGCTCGGTTGGTGGCAAAGGGGTA
>JAOTAX010000004.1:32667923-32700176 GCA_025629825.1 Erythroxylum guanchezii
TCGATTGAAGAAGTCTTTATACGGCTTGAAGCAAGCCTCTAGAGAGTGGAACTCCGAATTCACTACTCAGGTTTTGCATTATGGTTTCTCTCAATTTGTTAATGATCATTGCTTGTTTACTAAAGTCACTAAAGGTGGTTTTATGGCTTTGTTAGTTTACGTTGATGATGTGTTAATTAGTGGTACTTGTGAGGAAGATATAATTGCTGTTAAACAGTTCTTACACTCACTGTTTACTATTAAAGATTTGGGAAGTGCTAAGTATTTTTTAGGCATTGAAATTACTAGAACTCCTAAAGGTACTTTTATTTCTCAACGGAAATACTTGCTGGATATTCTTGATGATTGTGGTCTTGCTAATTCTGTTGCTGCTCCTACTCCATTGCCTCGCAATCACAAGTTTGATGAGACCAGTGCATTGTTTTCGGATGCTGATCAGTATAGAAGGTTGGTTGGTAGGTTATTATACCTGAATATGACCAGGCCAGATATCACCTTTAGTGTGCAACAACTTAGCCAATTTATGGCTTCTCCTACTCATTCTCATTGGGAGGGAGCTTTGCATGTATTAAGGTATCTTGCTGGAACCAAGGACAGAGGTTTATTTTACAGTACTGATAGTTGTTTGCAACTAACTGCTTATTGTGATAGTGATTGGGCATCTTGTCCAATTTCTCGAAAATCTGTCAGTGGGCATCTTGATAAGTTGGAAAAGCAAAAAGCAAAATACTGTATCTAAATCCAGTTGTGAAGCTGAGTATAGGAGTATGGGTACTACTGTCTGTGAGATTCAGTGGCTGGTTTATTTGCTCAAGGACTTCCGAATTTCTGTTTCTTTGCCAATTGATCTTTGGTGTGACAATCAGTCAGCCTTGCACATCACAGCTAATCTGGTGTTTCACGAACGGACCAAGCATCTTGAGATTGATTGTCATATTGTGCGCCAGAAGTTCAAAGAAGGGTTTGTTATTCCTCGTTATGTTTCAACGCATAATCAGATTGCTGATGTTTTTACTAAATCTTTGGCTGCTCCTCAGTTCACTCAATTCACTGTCAAGTTGGGTTTGGTTTCTCATCCATCTCCAACTTGAGGGGTGTGTGTGGAAGATATTAGTTAATTGTAATATTGGTTAATTATTCAGTTAATTGTAGTTAGCATTTTGTTAGTTGACGTCAGTTTGTACAGTTTACATTCATTTTGTATAAATACAGTATAGATACCTCAGAAGCTGAATAAGAGAGTATTCAGTCCCATCAAATGAAAAGAAATTGAATATCTGTTTGACTTAAGTTACAGTATGAATGTTTGAACAACTTCTAAAAAATAAAAAATTCAGACAATGTTTACCCTGATCTACTTTGTGTGTTCTGGATCGAAAGAGCCAGCCGTTTTTTAAGTTAGAAATTGATTAAAGAAGGTGTCATCCTCAGGCTCTTGCTTGGCCCCAGAGAATACACCATCAGAGTACTGTGTTTGATTCATGGAATTGCCAGTTTGCTTTCCGAAACCTGAGAAATCATAGCTCTCTGTAGTGTCAACCTTCCTGAAATTATTATATTCCTGAAGTTGCCTTCCTGAAGTTGGTAACCTTGTGGTTTGAACTGGATTCTGATAACTGGTACGGTCAGGATTGTTCGTCAGGAAATTTGGTACATGATCTGTAGTAGTGGTGGTGGGTGGTGGCTTATTTGTACCGTAGCCGCCTCCGCCACGAGCGGCCGGCACATCGTGGTTGTGCTTCCCTTCGTAAGTGGTGATCACTGCTCTGATGTCGGTAGAGGCACGTTCTACATGTTTTCTGACAGGACAACCATCATAAGTACATTTGTAGTAGCTCCTGAAAGTTTGGAACAATGCATACGTTAAAAAGGTGAAAAAATAAAGTTGAAACTGTAGATTAAGGTAAAGGGTCGTTGATCATCACCTTGGATTTGGATTTCCTTTAACTACTTTTTGTCCATACTTCCTCCATCTGTAGCCATCATCGAGTATGTCTACATCACTTCTTGTTTGAACCACGATTCTTGGTTCTCTAACTGTTCTATTATCACCACCTAAAATGGCTTCACTTTCATTCCGTCCCCTCCTGTAAAAATTTTAAAAATGAAGCTTATATTCAATTTCTTCTCAAAGTACTTCAAAATGCCATCAAACATAACAAAGAAAGGTTAAAGACGAGAACTATTTTATCAAACTTACCATCTTTTGGCTCCAGGTTCATTCTCATTTTCCTCTCCACCTGAGTTACTATACGGTGAACTTTGATTGAACTCATCCTCTCCCATGGAAATTGAAGAATCCTCCTGAACCGTACCAGAGTCCATTCGAGAAACCAACTCTTGGTCAGTGGTGTATTGAGTCGATGATGATGATGATGTTGATCTTCTAATAGACTGAGGCTTGGGATGGTTGTGGCTTCCTTTATAAACTATTTCAGTAATCTGACCATCCAATGATCTCTCCACTTTCTTCTTCGTCGGGCAATTAGGGTACGTGCACTTGTAGTAACTACGAGGGTTCTCACTTCCTTTAACTTGCTTTTGCCCATATTTTCTCCAGTTGTATCCATCGTCTGAACTTCTCTGTTCTCTCAAGTACTGATATGACTGGGTTTGGTGACTGTAACTTGACTGAGGAGGAGCTTTAGCGGCTGTTTCTGTGGAGAAGCTCTGAACAGGTGGGAGTTCAGATCTCCCGCCTGTCTTCTCCCACGAGAGATCAGTTTGGTTTCTGGGTTTGTTGAAGTTCCATTCTTTTTGATGGCTTCTCATATTTTGCTCCTGTCAAAGAGAGGGAAGCGGAGTTTGAACAAAAGCAGCCATTTTTGAATATGTAAGAGCTCATAAATTATAAATGAAAAACCTTTCAAAGATTTTTTTTTCATTTCAATAGTATTCAACAATTCTGCTAAATTTACGAGACATATACCACAGAAACAATGGTTGAAGAAGACAATGAATAAGAATCTGAGGAAGGCCTTTCGAGGGGCTGGAAAGAGAAATCAGAGTTACTCCTCCAGTTGACGTTTTGACCAGAAAAAGCTGCGGTGATCGGAGATGGAAGAACCTGGACAAAACAAATATCAAATCAGACCAAAATAAGAACACATGTCCGATGTAATAATCTCTCAAGTTCGATACATTAAAACTTGTTGAACTTACACTAGAGTTGGAGAAATCCAGAAACTCTGATGGGATTAAACCAGGTGATATAGCTAGGTAAGAAGAAGGAGAAACAGGTGAAGGGGCAGGACGAGTGCTTCCATGATCGAAAGCTCCCCAGCTAAAGCTGTTCATGTCTTTGGTATTGTTGTTATTATTATTGCCTGAAAGATGACTGGTTAAAGAAGAAGAAGAAGAAGAAGAAGTCATGGATTGGGTTAAGAAAGAGAAGTTGGTCTGAGAATTTATAGAAGAATTTAAGGTACCAAAGGCTGAGGACGCCACGGAAGACGATATGGAGGATGATTTAAGGCTAAAACTAGTGGATGTGTGCTTGTGTGTGTTACATGGGGGGACTTGCATTTGAGGCAAAAGTTTGACTGTGGAAAAATAGTTGCTGATTCAAAGCGTGTGCCTTTGACTGGGCTTTGCTCTTGAAACGGCGGCTATGTATATATACTCATATATATATATATTGAGACTCCATGTTTAGTACGAACGAGGTATATATATGGGATCGACTCCAGTCTTGACCTTCTATTTAATTAATATTACAATGCCTTATTCTGTTTTATAAATTTTAATTTTTTATTTATATAAATTTTATATAAGACATATATAAATAAATGAATGAGATTTATGAGATAGAATAAGATACCATAATATTAGACAGAGGATCATGTTCCGATAAATTCGAGCTATCTTGAGTTTTGTTTCTTAGAGTTAATTTTCGATTTAGAATACTAAATCAAATCTTTTATTTAAGATACTGTGTTATAATCTTGTTCTATTAAATCTTATTCATATATTTATATAAAGTTCACATAAATATATAATAAAATATAATAAAACATGATAAGAACATAGTAATCAGAACAGAAGATCTAATTCTTTGGTCTAAACTTGGGATAATCATTTTGGTTAAAAGCCGTCACTCTTGAATAGATTTAGGCTTAAATAGATTCGGACCTAATTAAAAAAATATTATTTTATATTTTTAAAAATTTTAATTATTAAATTTTTTTTTTTGACAACTCTAGCTATTGCGGACCCATTTCTACCCCTAATGTTTAGCCATTAATCCTTAAGCTTTCAAAGAAGGTCTTGAGGTATAAGGGGGTGAGTTTTTTAGTATCATTTGGTATTGAAATTTTGATTTAACTAATTTAAAAAATCATATAAAAATTTAATTACCATTTTTTGTAATTTTAATTTTATAAAAATCATTCTTTTAAACTTACATTAAAAAATTAACATAAAATATATGTAATATGATATTGCTCGTGAATCAATAAGATATTGTTAATATAATAACTAAATGTAACTCTTAATTTCAATTCAAATTAATAATTTATTCTATGCGTTAGTACAAAATTTAATGAAAAAGGGTAAATTATGAATGATATAATAAAAAAGTGGACAAATTATAGAGGTTATATCAAAATTCTTTGTATTTTTAATTTAAATAAATAACAAAAAGCACGAGTAATAAATATACATAAATCAAATGTTTCCAATACGACGACTCAATTTAATTTTTTTGCTTGATTCAATATAATAATTTGAGATAATTATAATAAATTATTACTTTGAGTTAATAATAATTTAATGTGTCAGCTTTACTTATTTACTCAATAATCAGCATCACTCTTTTATTGTTATATTTGCATGTGGGTTTATCGAAAATAGCCTCTCTATTATGTAGGGATAAGGTTACGTACTATCAGACCTCTCTAGATCCAGTTTTATTGCTAAACTTCGGACTGAGTATGATGATGATTTGAGTTAAATTTAATTAGTTAATATTAAATTTTAAAATTGAGCTGGTTTATCATATTAATAACATTTAATTAATTTATATTCGACATTTACATCAATATATTTCACTTTTACGTTTTTTTACGAAAGTTTAAAAAATTTAAGAATTTGAAAAAACTTTTTTAATAGTTTTAAATATTAAAAAAACATTTTAAAAATTAATTTAATTGAAATAAATATCCTTTTTTTAACTCTTAACAAAAAAAAAAGGCTTCGAGTAAGTTTAAGGATAGTTTAACGTGTTGGTCAAGTATTTAAGGATAGTTTTTACACACAAATCATGTGATCGAATGTTGACGTAAATGGATCAGAACCCTATAGTCCATTCGTCTCCTGTTACTAGATAGCTCCTACGTTGTGTTGTGAAACACGGGTCAAAACCCGATTTACACCTCCCGATTGACCCGTTCAGACGTTTGACTTTGCAGGCTGGGTTTGTTATAAATTAGGTCCAAGTCAGTTCTGGAGTTAATTTTGTATTTCCGGCGAAATGGGACAGATTGTGACGGCTGTAAAGGTTAGACTTGGTCTTAGTAATGTTTTGGGTTCAGAAATTTGTCCAACTAGTGTTAAATGGTCGGGTTTGGGACAGATACTTGTTGGTTAGACCAAGTCCAGGTTAGAAGTGGGACGAAACATCTCAGGATAGTTCTCTAGTAGGTCGGACTAATGGCAAAAATTGTTCAACCCAAGTTCGAAGTCAACAAATTTAGCTCGAGTTGATTAGACTTAGGTTGAAATGGGGCGTCAAGTTTAAGCTAGGCTCGGGTTGTCGAAACCTCAAGATTTGCCACACAAACAACGTCGTTTTAAGTAAAAATACAATTTTTTTAAGTTTTTATAAATTAAAAAATAAATTTAATTCAATTTAATCAGGCTTCATACCGGGCGTGAGCCTAGACCCAAATACATGATTTTGGACAGGCTCAAGTCTAGACGGACCTGAAATCAACGCGGCCCATTGTCATCTTAATTGGAAGAGACATACATTTTCCAGATGATAAATCTCATTGCCCTTTTCATACATTGAGCACTTTACTACTGCTTCTACTGCTACAACACATGAGAGGGAGAGGCTTCTTTCCCAAACTGCACAGATCTAGACATCTCCTATGAACAAATTTCCGACCTGTTATGGTACATATCTGATTTCGACCCGTTCCTGTAACAGGTTGGAAATTAAACAGGGCATTTTTTTTTATCAGAGAACATCAATTGTCTACCTTCTGATGAATCCTAACTGCTCAAATGATTGATGAACCAAATCCGAAACCGAAAGCTCCGGAGTACATTCTTTTTGCAGCATTCAGGTCTACTATTTGCTGACAAGTGAAGAAGACTTTAAACAATCACGGCTTTGAAATTCTTCACTGAATCATATCCTCCACCTGTAATTTCCAGCACTTGGGATCTAATTCAGCCTGGTAATACACAAAAGAGGCAAAACATGAATGTCTGGCATACAGTTCTCTGCATTAAGATTTCGGAAAAATCGGATACTATCGTATAGCTTTGTAACGTGCATGATTAAGCATGCTTTACCAAACAATGGGATGTAAATTTTCTGATTTATTGGACTGCAATTTCTTAAAGTTGCAATTAAGCTCTCTGAAGCCTTCAATGGAGAAATCATTGCAGCAGAAATATCAAACATCGAGGGTGTTTCGAGTCCAAAGAAATGCGATGATGTCTTATGAGGATTAAATGAGATCAATCCAGCAGTTTACACAGACATGGAGACATAAAGATACTTTGACATTGAACAAACAGATTTTACCTGGAATTCTTTATCTCTCCATTCAAATACACAACCATGAACTTCCAAATTTCGGAAAGGGGGACAAGAGAGCAGTGATTTAAAATTTGCATGAAGCTTCACTTTTCTTAGCCCTCCACATGCAGGTAGGGCAGCAGCCAACCCGTTTAAGGTCAATCCTTTCAAGTGCAAGATCGTCAAGCTTTGCAAGCAACTAAGACAGGCAAGGGACAAAAGTCCCACATCTGTAACTGCAGTATATGATAAATTGATCTGCAAAAAGGGATTGAAAAGCTTAGGTGATAAATGTTATGTCACTACTTCTTGGTGAAGTCTCGTGTTACGAAAGGCAAAATGGTACCTGTCTAAGGTTTTGGCAGAAGTGGGCCAGTGGAAGCATTGCAGCATCATCAATGTTGTGACATTTCTTTATGTCGAGCTTGTTGAGCTGCTTACACCCCACAGCAATGGCTGCTAGACCCAATGACGTGAGAAGAGGACATCCTCGACTTTCAAAAGTAGTTAAACTCGGGCACTTTGACAATGATATCAGTGAACTGTCGGTAATATCATTACAATAGGAGATATTTATACTCTCAAGGTCAAGACAACCACAAGCAATTGATAAAATGCCTAAATCTGTTATTCCAGCAGACCTGAGAAAGCAACCAACCGAGACTTATTGCAAAGATCAACTTCTTTCCAAGAAAACATCAATGGCACAGAGATATCAAGGAATATGAGAATCCTAGTTCATATACCTGTATAAGTCAAGCTCTTTAAGTTGTGAGCAGTACATGCCAATGAGCGCAAGTCCTTCATCACTTATATTTAGGCAAATCCCCAACTTTAAGATGGACAAGTTTGAACATCTTGAAATGGATTTTAGACCTGCAAACAGAATGCAAATAAGCGTGAGTCGAAAATGCACGGTGTTTTCCATTCATAACGCAAAAGGGTGAAGAAGAAACCTTCATCGTCAATTTCATTATCTGTTATATCAAGCTCCTCGAGAAGTTGGCATCGCTGTCCAATCAGGACAAATGCTTCTCTAGGAACAAGGGTACATGATTCCATTCTCAGAGAGGTGAGATTGGAGCAAGAACTTGCAACACAGGTTATAGCAACATCAGTAATTTTCCGACAGCATGTTATATCGAGCTTCTTCAGTTCTGTATGTTTGGTTACAACATAAGATAGACCTTCATCTGTCACTCCCAAGCATTTACTTAAACTCAGTTCCTTCAGTGATACGCACCAGTTTCCAATAGCCTTCAGGCCAGCACATGTAACCGTACAACCATCAAGTTTGAGAGTTTGTAAGGTGGAAAGCTCCTTCAAACTATTAGCCAGGTCTAGAGTAACCTGAATCAACACCATCCACCCACCACAATGTCAGAACCGAAAAAACCGTGAAAGTTAGAAAAACAACAAGTTGAACGATCTTACAAGAGAGCCATAAGCTAAGTTGAGTTGCTGCAAATCTTCAGTACCACTGATTAAGGACGATAAACCAACATGACTAACATTGTGGCAACTTGACATATCAAGAGTCTGTCAAAGGAAGAAATCAAAACATTCAAAAAGATAAGTACTTTGGTCGACTTCGGATCAATCAAGCATAGCATTTTACATATTCTGGTTGTAGGATACTCGTTTATGAACAAAATGAATCCGGGTTTGCAGAATGCGATGACAGCATAAATTAGTTGCCTATCAATATACCTTGAGAGACTTGCACCCATGTTTGATGGCTGCAAGGCTATCATCATTTATACTGAAGCAACCTTCAAGAATCAAATCCTCAAGGTATTGTAGCTTCAAGATTGAGGGTAAACATTCGTTTGAGATCTGCAGAACATAAAATAGACTTCAAATAATTTAACCTCACAACAAACTTTCAAGATTCCAACACTCAGTAAGTACAAATTCCAGACAAAAGGATCAATTTAACATGGATCTAAACCAAACCTTGGCTAGTTGCTCATAATTAAACACAAGAATCATTAAACACATTCATAAGCAAATGATTAAGAAGAAGAAAAATTTATACCGGCAAGTAAGAGAGATTCAGAATTCGTATCTCCTTACACTTGACAGCAATCAATCCAACACCTAAATCAGTGACACGTAAACACCACTTCAAGCTAATCAACTTCAACTTTCTACACCCAACTGCAATACACCCAACACCCATATCAGTAATCAACTTACACCTTGCCAACCACAAACTCTCCAGATTCTTCGCCTCCGCCACCGTGGCCACCGCCGCATCCCTCAACTCCTTGGCATTGGACAGGTCAATACCCACCAAATTCTTGCAGTTCAAAGCCAAACTCATCAACCCATTGCACGAAAAGAACCTGGACCTCGAAAGATCAATGGACCTTAACGAGTCCTTGCAGGAGTTGGATATAACAGTCAACGAACCATCGTCTACACGAGGACAGAGAGACAGATCGATGTGGGACACATGTGGGTATCTGGTGAGGACTCTGTGGAGGTGTTTCTGGTGCAGAGGCTTGAGACCTCTTCGGTGCTTAGATTCTATAGAGTAAAATGACTTGCAAACCAAAGAGAAGGACTTTCTATCAAGTGGGTTCCGGTCAATGAAGTCTAAGATACAGAAAATTATCTCCTCAGAGAGAAGATCGAAGAAGTTGGTAATGTTTCCGTTGCTGTCTGCTTCCATTAGCTTCAGTCTCTTCATGTCTTTGAGGTTTTGTCGTCGGAAGATTGAAGACGAGAAGTTATAAGGAGGAAGAGATGATGGATTAGTTGAGACTTTTTAGGATTTAGCTAACAACTTTGGCATTAACCGTTAACAGAAAAATGTTGTGGTCCGATTTGGGTAGTTGTCTACTCCAGGAAGGGAGGCAGTGAATGAGTACAGGACCGCCCAAATTACGGCAATGCCCCTCCTCTCATTTCCATAGAAGCAAGCCTCGTTCTACAGCGTACGGACGATATTACCCTTAATATGCATAAATGGAAAGAGAAAACGAGGGGCATTGTCGTCCTTTAGAACAAAGGAGATGCTCCGTACGGAAGAAAGGACGGGCAAGGACGAGGAGTAGAAAAGAAGGGCAGGGGAGGGCATTGCGGTCATTAGGAGAGCCAGAAGTCGTTGTCTGATGACCGTCTCATATGGTGAAGGACTATGTGAGGAAGGAAGGACAGATTGAAGTGCGATCCTTCCTGTACGTACGCTCCTTTATTTCTACAATATATAATAATAATATAAAGAGCAGATGAAGAAAAAGGAGACAGGCCGTACTTATAAAGATGACCATTTTGCATCAGATAGTACCTGCCTTAGTCATATAAGAGCGGCGTTCAAGAAAAGAGGGTCTTATTGTCTTTTAGCGAGGGAGGTAGTTTTATATACTTTCGTATATAAAAAAAAAAATTATTATCAATTTATTTATTAATCAGTCAATTTTTATAATAAGATCAAATTTGAGTATCTTTCGTAACTTTATCCGATCATTTGCTATTCTCGGGGACAATTCACCCTTATGAAAAGATAAAACATAAAGATCTCTTGTGAGAATTATTTTAGAGGACAAAATAGCTTGTTGATATAATTACTATATACTTTCGGTAAAAAAACAGCCCGTTAATATAATCGCTTAACACCTTCGATCAAAAAAACAGTCCATTAAGTTATCATTTTAGTAACTTTATTTTTTTGGGTTTGATTGGAAGGATATTTATGGAATATAATCTATGATCTTTTAGGTAGTATCTTGAAAAAGATTGGTTCTTTTTGTCGAGAAAAGCAAGTCATATTATATGAGGGAGCATTTAGTGCACACGGCTTGTACTCGGTAGTATTATGCGTTCATGTCATGAGTGACGTTAGCGAATTGATATCCCTAATAAAGTCTGTAATATATAAATATCTTATATATGTCAATTTTTCACAAAAATGACTTTATTTTTGAACTTACAATCGGCCACGGGTTAGCTCGTACATGACCAATAGCTCGATCAACTTACACCATAAAATCAAGTTCAAACATTAAAATAAAAAGGATTTTTAGAATTTGGGTTGAGCTCTGATTTGGACTTTATAATTCGACTTAGTTGGGCCGAGCCAGAGTTGGTAGGCTCGTGGTGGATTGGTCATGGGAGGTCGGGTCAAACGTTATTTTTGACCCCTTTTTTAAAATAAAATATATAAGATAGATTGAACTAACTCGACCTACTTTATATATGTAGTTTTTGACAAAACGACATTATTTTTGAAGTTACATCAGACCACGGGCTAGCTCGCGCTCGACCTGTAGCTCGGTCAACTTGCACCATAAAACCAAGTTTAAACATTAAAATAAAAAGGATATTTAGAATTTGGGTTGAGCTCTGGTTTGGACTTTATAACTCGACTTAGTCGGCCCGAGCCGAAGTTGGTAGGCTCGTGGTGGTCTGGCCACGGGAGGCCAGGTGAAACGTCATTTTTGACCCCTTTTTCTATAAAATATATAAGATAGATTGAATTAACTCGACCTACTTTATATATGTAGTTTTTGACAAAACAACATTATTTTTGAAGTTACATCGAGCCACGGGCTAGCTCGCACTCGACCTGTAGCTCGGTCAACCTTCATCATAAAACCAAGTTCAAACATTAAAATAAAAAGAATATTTAGAATTTGGGTTGAGCTCTGGTTTGGACTTTATAACTCGACTTAGTCGGCCCGAGCCAAAGTTGGTAGGCTCGTGGTGGTTTGGCCACGAGAGGCCGGGTCAAACGTCGTTTTTGGCCCCCTTTTTTAAATAAAATATATAAGATATATTAGATTGACTCGACCTATTTTATATATGTCATTTTTGACAAAACGACATTATTTTTCAAAAACGACATTATTTTGGAAGTATTTATTACTGATTTATCAAGAAAAAGACATTATTTTTGAAGTTACGATCGGGCCACGGCTATGGGCTAGCTTGCGCTTGACCCGTAACTTGGTCAACTTGGACCGTAATCGAGCCACGGGTCATAATCAACCTGGACCATAATAGGCATGTCCCGTTTTAATTGAAATTTGAGCCAAGTTCAAATATTAAAATAAAAAAGATATTTAGATTTTGGGTTGAGCTCTGGTTTGGACTTAGTCGGCTGTTTTATTGAACGAGCGATACAGAACCGTTCAAACTTCAAGCCGCCCGTGAGCCCATATAAGGAAAAAAGAAAAGACCGGCCTCGACCCTAGACAGAAGGTTTACTACAAATAGCCCTCATGCCATTGCACAATCCTAAGGAGAGACTCCATTTCTTGTCATTTATCAGTTTACATTCCTGATGATTCAAATGAAACAGAAAGCTAGACATTGAAATACATATCCTGAAGTGAAGTGGGGTATCATCAGAAATTTTATTTTCAGGTGATCTTTGGTGCCCATTTTAGCAACATCTGGAGCTTCTCAAAGTGAAAGAGATGCCTTCGAACAGTGTACACATACGTCGTGTAGAGCAACCCGGCCAATGTTACTGCCAAAAACGACACTAAACTCAACTCCCAGAATTCCTGAACATGCAAGAAGTTGAGTTAATGTAAGTGGAATGAAACCTTTAAGGAACTAACCATGTCCAATCATGACAGAAACCAATGTGCATGGCAGGTTACTCAGAATCTACTCCAGAAGAAATTGGAAAAGGAGTGTTAGATGATTAATGTACCTGTGGTTTGGAGATAATTATTCCCATTACATAACCAAGCAAGTCCAGACTCGACTGAAGAGAATTCTGCACGCCTCCAACCACACAACGATCAGGTTCAGGGACATGATCCTGCGTCATCAGTAAGAGATTGGAGGTGAAGTGATTAGTTACAATGCTCTATTACAGGTCGTCATCTTTTTCCTGTTGCTATTACCTGCATTTGTTGGATCACTGACAAGTCGAACATCCATAGACCGAGTCGGGATGTTGCAACTCCAGCCATTAGCATGTATGCTGATAAAACACTGTTCTGAACCCAGATTGAAGCCACACATAGTAACAGGCAGGTCCACTGCAGAAGGAACATGAGAATGAAGAACATGTCATTGATTCCATCAGGAACTCTGATGAAGTTCCTTAAACACAATTTGATGATCTATGTAGGAAATGACATTACCTGGGACCAGATTGACCACAATCCTGTTCTTAGAGTTGAGATACGAGATTGCAGAAATGGGTATACAACTGTTGCACCAATTCCAATCATTGCACTTATTCCTCGAGCTATTCCAATTATGAATGCAGGTATACCTTCCCACTCGAGTGTAGCCGTCATCAAGGTTCCAAAACTGGAATGCACATTTATAAGAACTTCTTTTGATATAATTTGTACTTAAAGACTACTCTCCAATGCAATTTGTGGAGAAAACTTAGGGAATCCTTCTAAGGGAAGAGGAAATCAGAAAATACTAAAGAATTTGTAGTTACTGGTGAAGAAAAAATCATTAGGTGAACTGATACCTGAGGACTGTGAAGTATAACAATGCTAGAGCTACTCCAGGGAGCACAACATCTTGCTGCAAATACACGATCCAGGCACCAATGAAAGGAGCATTTGAGATCCATTCACTTAATCTACTTCTTTGTCCTCTTGCTTCCAAATCTGCATCTCTTCTAGTCTGGAAAATGTAGCTTATCGTTTCTGAAGAAGTAGATGTGGTTTCATCCACAGCACTTGCTGAAAGTCTTGAATTCCTCCTCTGGTTACTTTCAGCTAAAGCTGGGATTCCATTATGTACTGACATGAAAAGCCAATATTCCACCCACACTGCTATGGTATTCCAGAGTGCCATAGTCATAGCTGAGGCTTTAAGCGATACAAAGCTGATAATGAAACCAGTAACGACTGGAGCTAGAAGCTTGCAAGTTAAATCGATTCTTCTGAAAGTTGAGTTCATCTTGGTCAGTTTGTCTGGAGGATAACCTTCTGATATCACAACTATCCTGTAGTTGAGAGTGGTTAAGGCCTTATAAAGAAATCTCGGGCAAGATATTCTGACCGCAACCGAAATGCAATACCAAAGATAAAGCTTGCTCTTTCGAGTTAAAAGCAATACACAATGCAAAAAAACAAAGAATTACCAATCTCTTTCTATTAAGATAGTCCCAGCAAGTGAAGAAAGCACGCCAACAGCTCCAGAGATGTTTGTTAATGTCACAAGTAAGATAAATGCTGTGAGATTTGTTGTCCTCAAGGTCGGGAAGAAGAGTAATGCAATCACTGTGCACCCTGCAATTATGAAGGAGAGATTCTGAGTCACCAACCAAAGTCTGAGAACCTGCCAACATATGTTTCTTCATCAGAAAAACCATTTTCTGGTACAGGAACAAACTTTCCCTTCTCAAAGGATAAAAAACATAAAGAAATTCGTAACTCTCCTATGGCCATGGATATCTACTTCAAATATCATATTCAAATTTGGACCTCAAATGATTTCTATCATCTTGCTTGATGAACTAGTGCAATAGTATCTTCTGATAAAGCAAATGTGTTGAGAAAGCGCACCTTTAGATAGTTCAACCTTTCCACCCATTGTCCAATGATGGGACCTAAAAATGCAGTAGAGGCAGATTCAATAGCACCATAAATAGCTGCCAGGATTAAAGAATCTGGCCAAAGGTTGATCATGTACAAAGCAACCGAGAATTCCCACATTCTGCAGTCAATTGATTCAAGACGAATAACAGAAGATCAGTTCAGAAACATATCAAAAAGTAAGAACACCTCAGAACAACTCCAATTTCCATTTGTTTTTCCTCACAAAAGCTCGATAGGATACAACAACATCCAACTGTTATATTTACAGAAGTATAACAGATGCAAGAAATAATTGCGGTTCTTATCCATATCATATCATTTTAAGGAAGATATTTCTAT
Organism: Erythroxylum guanchezii; assembly: GCA_025629825.1. Classification (NCBI taxonomy): domain Eukaryota; kingdom Viridiplantae; phylum Streptophyta; class Magnoliopsida; order Malpighiales; family Erythroxylaceae; genus Erythroxylum; species Erythroxylum guanchezii. Next base: position 32,682,543 of record JAOTAX010000004.1, read on the forward strand.
TATAATAAAGACCCTTTGATGAGAAAATAACATGGATATAAATATTAAATCAAGAAAAAAAAATTAACTATGCAGCCTTAGTAAATTAGTAGTATCAATATGCTAAGTTGCAGAAACCGTTAAAGAGTTACCTATGATCTATTCCTAAACTTTACTCAAAAGTTCTTTTGGTTGACTAGAAATTTTACAGAAACATGAAGCTACGTTTGTCTGGTGACTGCTGCTATAAGGTTGATTTTGTATAGTTTGAAACATAGGATGATCTACAAACCTACCATGGATATAGATGAAGAAACAGAAAACTAGTGGTAGGATTCAGTGGTAATATCTGAACACCTTTTTGCTTTATCGCACTCACAAAAGTACAATAGAAACAAGACATAGTTCGAATAACAAAAAGGACAAACACTTTACAATCTTAACTAAACACACAAAACACAACTAAGAACTCTGTCAAATACTAAAACTGTGAGTCCCTCTGTGATCTTTATCTCACACACAGGTTCCAAAGAAAAAGCTTTGAACTTTTTCCTTTTCAGAAACCAACATGACATACTTTTCGGTTTAGTTTAATCATCACATATTAAGTAAAAAATATCAGTACCTGGCGTCCCATCTCGCCATGAAATGGGCAATATACAAACGTCGGATTAAAGGGTCTGGCTGAGAGTAACATATTGCTTCTCTTTTTTCTTGTGAATGCTCAAGAAGTGGCTCTCTCTCCATTCTCTAATCACACTATCCTTCTTCTTCTTCTTCTTCTTCTTCTTCGTCTATACCAACTGTCTCACACTCAAATCTTGATTAACAAGCATGGCTTCCTTTGGATCTCAGTGTAATGGGGACCATTATGAAACAAAGAAACGATCTTTTTATATATCTATATATATGTATGTATGTATGTATATTATGACATAGCCATTACAGGTGTTGGTGCAAAAATTTCCCTGATAAGGTTTACACTTCCAGTTCTCACGTGTATGTAAGGACAAAAACCTATGCGACTTACGGTTGAGACTTGGCATCTTTGTGCGGTTCAGACCTTCATTTTGGTTGACCGGATTGATCCATTCTTACTTTATTTTATTAAATTTCATCCCCACACTTATATAAGGTCCGTTTAAATATATAAACAAGATTAAATAACATAAGATTAGAACACCATAATTTTGGTTTTAAAATGTGATCATAATCCTGTAATTATGATTATCACTAATTGCTACATCAATCATGTATAATCCGAGATCTCTACCATTCAAATGTACACTATTTACCGATGTTTAAAAAATTGAATTGATTTGAACAGTTTAGCAATAAAAGCTGGATCAAATATTTAATTGCATTTTTTACTTTTTGATTCGCTTTAGTTTATTGCTCTTTGTCGTTAAAAACTAATCAATTTATTAATTTCTCGATCAGTTTTTATAAATTAAAACAAACCGATTAATTTTTTTAAACAATCTTCTTTTTCAATTAAAATTTAAATCATTCGATGCATAAGAATAATTTATTTAATTATTTTTAAAATTCATTAAATTAAATCTTTAACTATTTTTACTATAATTTAATATTAACTGAATTTTTTAAATCTTAAATTTTTTATCTTATCGGTTTAAATTCTGACCCGATTTTTAAAATATTGTTATTTAATTACATTTTGTCAGAGAATCATTCTATTATTTAAGCACAAAATGACACATTTATTATGTCGGGATTGGATTCATATTATTTTAAGTTATAAGGTCACATGTTTGGACTAAATTGAGGCTTTTAAGGTTAGAGGAAGAAACATTAAAAAATAGATTATGATAACCTCAGCGATTACGAACTAATTAATCTTCATTAAAGGTTAACCTAACATGTTTGGACTGTTGTAAATTAATCAGTGTTGACTTTAAGAATAACAAGATATGTGATGGGTCTATTTCACTTGTTATGAAGTAGTATTATTCTATTTGCATGGCATGCCCATTTGCTTAGGCCATGCGTTTTATGCTAAAGGTTGTTGTTGATATAAGGTTAAAATTATTATAACCAATGACTTCGACCGATTCAAGTATCTTTTAGTGTTAAATATCGATCAGTTTATTAATTAATCAACAGACTTTATAAATAAATTAATTTTTATTTAATAATCTTTATTTTCAATTAAATTTTAAATTCTTTGATAAATAACGATCTGGTTTAATTATATTTAAATTTTTTTTAATTTTATTCAATTTTTAACAAATTTTATAATGATCTAATATCGGTTGAATCTTTTAATCATCTTAAAAAACATAAATTATAACAGTAGTGGAAGATTCACAATGTGTTTTAAGATTGATCAAATTTTGAGCTGTAGATCAAACAAACTTTTTTATAATATGAAAATTAAATTTGAATACTTTTAAATAAGGATGCTTGAAAATTTGAATAGGAATGGCAAGTCCGAGTCCAGCATGACCCTAACTATTAGGGACCCAATCCAACCCAAGGACTAAGCTCACCCAATCCAACCCAAAACCTGAGCTCAACCAAGACAAACTCAGTCTAAACCCAAACTTAAGCCTGACTCAATAAATTTTAAATACCTAAACGTCATTTAAAAAAAAAGCTTAATTTTTTAAAAAAATTTAAATACCAAAATGACGCTTTCAACAAAAGGCCCAACTTTTTCAAGAAAATCGAGCCGAGGCCCCGATTAATGGACCTGACCTGTTAACTTTGGACCGATGCCGAATGCCATCTCTTCTTTTGAATTATCAGTTAATTAAATAATTTATTCCAAATATGAACACACGAGTATAAGCACAATGGAAGTGATTTACACATAAACTTGTAAATGTTATTTAAATCAAATATAGTTAAATAATTTATTTGAAAAACATATTTTACAAAATTATTATGTGTATTTAATATAAAGAAAATATCAATGGAAGTCCAAGGGATAGAAAAGCCTAGGAACAGAAAAAGGGGTCTAGATATGGTTCTTTTCAACCAGAACCCCAAATTCCTACACAGTACAGCAATCTTCAGGATCATGTCAAAACCTGAAACCAAGTGTTAAGCATCTCATGAAGTCTTTAACTCCACTTGCATAGTGACTATAGTCCCCCAAGCTTCAACACTTTTGCAGTAGTTTATGCATAGTATGAATCACAGTAGGTCAAGTCTGAATCCAGGTCTGACCGATTTTTTTCTTGATTCAAATCCGATTCAAAGTCTGACCAGATTGAGTTTGGAGAATCTAAAGCTCAGTTGGGTTAGAGCCAAAATGACATCATTTTGCTTCAGTCAGGCCGATATGCCTGACTATGAGTAAGACGTTAAGGTATAATGTCATTGTTTCGGAAAAAATGATAAGAAAAATGACTAATTAAGAAAATCTTCTTCCTGAGAAAGTCGGATTAACACGATATTTGTGCATGAAGGAAAGAAGAGCTACACCTGGAGAAAGAACAAAGACAATATCGGGGAAGAAGATCTAGCCTGGAAAATGAATGTAATAGGAAAATTGTTACAAGCACATAAAACCTGGCCAAGAACACGAACATCACCATGCCTGCAAAACACAATGGTATAAGATCCTTTCTGTACAAAATAACCGACATTCTAACTGAAAGTATCAATTGTTTTTGATCATTTATTGATTGTGAACGAATGCTCTTCAATGTTCTATTATACCATAAAAATTGGATGAAAGTACAATTTTCTTCTGTCCCAAGCAATCAATACTGGAACAGTTCTGCAGAGTACTGTTCTTTAATGGCAAGTAACAGAAACAACAAAAGCAAGAGCAGAAGTTGTAAATTTGGAGAAGGCTTTAAGAGGTTCTGATAAGCCCGATATACAAATGAACTCTATACTTTCCTCGTATGCTTTCAAGAATATAACCAGCATCTATAAATTGGTTATAGCCTAACTCTTTACAAATATGCTAAGATGCAATTATAACCAACATCAGATGAAGCTTTCAGAAGGCTGCCATTGGTCAATAGCTAAGTTTTCTCAAATTTAGCATGTTGAAATGGCATCAGGGACGACGCTGCTCTTACAAGTGATTACCTTACGGGTCAACCAAAAATATGAACAAAAGAGGGAAGCCTTCACAATCATATCTAGAATTGGACATACACCTAGAGGAATATTTGTGTTATATCCCAGAATGTATGATTTAAAAGTATAGGAAATTAAAATGCAAATAAATTGATAGGATCAAAACATACTTATATCACTGATTAATTGAACAAAAATCACTTATGAACTTTTGCAAAATCCACAAGATAAGAGACTTACGAAATTCCATCTACTCATTTTGCTATCACAATCTTTCTGGTAAATCACATCTTATATGTGATCTTTCTAATGGTTGTAATGTTTAATATTATCAAGTTTTATATTATTAATTTATTATGTATGCTTATCCATTATAAAGCCAGCAAGATTGAGCACATCAATAACAACCCGAAATGCTCATGTGCATATAGAAGAAAGATTGAAATCAAAATAAGTGCAAAATTGGCTTAAATGATCAATATAAGATCCCCTGCAAGGTAGAATCAAACCCAGGACTTTGACAGTTTGCCATTAGGTATGAATCAAAGTTTCATAATCCAACAAAAGCATAATAACTAAAATAAGGCCATTAGAATATGGATGTGAAAACTTACAATTAAATTTGTTTAGAACAAGAAATCCAATTTTGGCAGTCATTGAGAATCAACCTTCAATTAATCCGAATCTGAGTCACTTGCATTATAACCTACAAAGAAATTGCCCAAACAAGCCAGTGGTATTATAACCATATTAATGGAGACAAAGGCAGTGATGATGGTAATAACAGAATTTGTTTCATTTACTCACGTTAAATGAATTTATCAAATACATGTCTTTGTCAGTGCTTGAAACAATTTCGTCTTCTACATATTATTATATCTCTAGAGTCGATAATTTTATATGAAAGAACCACTGAACTCAATCACTTGCTCTTCAGTTTTCTGTTGAACAGGTAAAGTTTACCTGGACGCTTATCAATACCTTTCCAAACTGAAGATCGAGTTCTTGATGCTCTTGTCAGCCATAGTCTTGCCTACAACCAAAACACACAACACCAGAAACAAAAACGATCAAATCAAAAGGAAAGAAGAATTATCATGTGGAACAAGGAATTAGGATTACACAATGAAGAACATCAGTTCTCAGGTTCAACCCTTAACCTCTCAAACATTGTCCTCATTATGAAAATCAAACACCAGAAAACGATAATGACCAATAAAAAGACTAGCATAAGATACTAAAAAGGAAAAAACCCTAATAACTCAACAACCCCAGTTCATCAAATTGAGTTTAAAAAAAAGGGTCCAGAGACATAAAAGGCAAACCTTTTGGGGGTCTCTCTCAACACCATAGCCACTATAGTACATTTGACCGACTAAGACCTGCATGGTGACATCGCCTGATTTCGCCTCTTTCAAGGTGTCTTTAAACCACCGTGTCACGCAATCCGACACAACGTCGAACAAAGGCAGGCGGGTTTCGTTGATGTTGGTTTCCATGAACCAGCTGCTTTCTTCCTGATGACGGTGGGCCTTGCTTTGCTTGTTGACGGTGGGTAACAATTGGTCAGAATTTACATTTACTCAGTGGTTATTGAAATTGAATTTAACTTTTCAATTTTTAGTTAAACTTAAAAATTAATTAATTAATTAAATAATGAGCACATTTGAAATTTTTTAATTGGCTAATTGTAAATAGCCCACCTAGAGTATGAAACAAAGGATTATACCGAACTTACATACACCGTAATATTGAGAGTGATTCTCAAATATCGCTAGATTAGGATTAATTAATTAATTTTTATTTAATAATTTTTTAATTTTAATAAATAAAAGCAGCTTTAATTTTTAGAGATTAAACTTTAAACTTTTTATTTTATCATTTAATTTTCAATGTAGTTTTTAAATCGTTGAAAATTAGAGATCTTAAAATAGACTCAATTTATTATGATTTAAAAATAATAAATCATATTCAAATTAATTAAAATTTAAATTAGTGATATTAAAATAGACTCAATTTATTCTAATTTAAAATTAACAGATCATATTCAAATTGATTAAAATTTAAATTATTTAAATATAATAATATTATTTTAATATAACTGACGTCATTCCTATCTAAAACACTTAATTTACGAAATATTACACGATAATATATAGAAAAAAGAAAAAAAACAAATGCTTAGATTTGTGGATTAACATTCTTTGAAGAATCGAGACTCTTAAAGAGTTAAGACAGACATCTGCAGAGCTATGTATGTATCTCAGGAAGCTTCAAGCCTTTGCATGGCTGATTCTAACAAATGCTCACATATACATTCACTTTAAAGATTGACTACTGTAACTTCACAAGCAACTTGACATCATCTTCATATCAAAGCTAGTGCACCCAAATTATGCTTCTATATCAGATTAGAAGTTCGAATCTACACATTACTAAGACTAATAAGAATAAGATCAGATATTTGCACAATCTCGATTCGAGTAAGTATATATGTCAACCTCAATTCTCAGCTGAAAAATAAGCAAGTTGAAAAGTAGATCCATTTCGTACCGGTTGTAATTAAGGCGATGACTCGTAAACCTGCACACTAATTGTTTATTAAGAAAAGTATATAGTTTCGTATTAATAGAACACTACATACAAGAAAACAAAATTTTCATGTATGCTACGCATCAAATTTACAACTGTCAGAATATTACAACAATACACATGATTGAAGTCATATCGTGCTTGTGCGCACGGCCACTGTCATCCTTGTGTTTTCGGCCATTTATCCGACTTTCTCAGACCAATGCCGAGCACATATCAACAAGCAAGTCTTCAACAAATGCAAGGGAAAGAGAAGAAGAGGAGACTAAAGAAGTATTTTCAGTCTTAACATAGTATAGAAATGAAAAGTATATTCTAAGTCTCGAAGCTAACTATTTACTTTTAACGGACAGGTATTGGATCTTTGGAATTCACCTTGAAGGAGAATAAAGATCTTTTTCAGTAATTTGTGGAGAACAGTCTTCAGCATAAAGGGGAGAAGGAACACACGTTTTCTCAAGAGTCACTCCAGCTGTCTGAATCATCATCTTCGTCACTTCCAGTCAAAGCCTGATTCAAATTTGAACATCAGACATATTGAATTAGATACATAAACACGAACGCAGATTTGAGAGAGAGATACCTGGCGAATTGAATTTGCTTTCTCCAAGATGGCAGCAACCCTCAAGTTGGTTTTTGGACCTGGAATACCCTGGATGCTAGGCCTTGCCAAAGTGGCAGGCTTCAAGTTGAAGGACTGCAAGAAAAGTGAAGAGAAGAGTGTAAGCCCTACGCAGAAATTGGCTGCAGAGGAATAAATAACTAAATATACAATCAGAAAGAAAATGGAGGTCTAACCTTGGTGCGTATCTGTTCTAACAATGAATTTCTTTCCTCCAACTTTGGTACTCTCTCACTTACGTTTCTCAACTGCAAGAGATTCAGAGTTTAGGACAAAAGCCATTAAAGCCGTGGCACATACGAATAAAATAAAATACTGTATATGGGTCAGAGAGAGAGATACAAGAAATCATTACCTTGCTTTTGTCATGGGCAGCAACTGCATCAATAAGAGGATTCCGAGGGCGAGGAAGCTTGTTTCCGTTTGACTTTCTAACTTCATAAGTAGGTGGCAAAGATAATGTACCAGGAGGCCATTTTGTGTCTCCCTGTGAAGTAACTACATCATGCTGAGACTGCTCAGTTAACAGAGCCACAGGCAACACATATTTCTCTGGATGATTACCATGCTCCCTTTCCAACTCTGGTGAAGATGACTTCAGCTCTAAGTCTGTCATTGATGCTGATTGGATTAAAGGCTGACCTGGCAAGACTTTCAAGGACACAGGATCCTGTTCAGAAGCTATATGATCTACTTTTGGTACTTGTGAGGGAAGGCTTGAAGTAGATTGTAACAAGACATCTCCTGATGGAATAAAATTCTGCTCCAGCTTCTCATTTGATGTTTCCTGTAAAGCTATATGCTCTACTTTTGATACTTGTAAGGGAAGGCTTGAAGTAGATTGTAACAAGACATCTCCTGATGGAATAAAATTCTGCTCCGGCTTCTCATTTGATGTTTCCTGTAAAGCTATATGCTCTACTTTTGGTACTTGTGAGGGAAGGCTTGAAGTAGATTGTAACAAGACATCTCCTGATGGAATAAAACTGTGCTCCGGCTTCTCATTTGATGTTTCCTGTAAAGCTATATGCTCTACTTTTGGTACTTGTGGGGGAAGGCTTGAAGTAGATTGTAACAAGACATCTCCTGATGGAATAAAATTGTGCTCCGGCTTCTCATTGGATGTTTCCTGTAAATTCCTGGATTGTGTACTCCCCAGCGGGATGTAGTCCTGCTGAACTTTCTCATCAACAACTGATGGCTCCTCCAGTAAATAGGATGCAGGATGCAGGAGATGCTCTGCTGACTCTTTAAATATGTAGTGCCTTGAAGTCTGGCTACCTGCAGAAGAGATTGGAAAAGATGGGTTTGAAGATGCCCGGACAGTTCTACTTGAAGATGGAATCTCAAATGGAGCTTTTTGATCAGCTGTATATGACTCTGTTGATGGTAATGTATCCTGAGTGTCAGCAATCCGCTCTTTCTCCGGAGCTTGTAAAGTAGATTGCACCTTTCCTAACCTCCATTGCATAGGAGGCAAAGGAGGCAATGGCGGCGCCTCTTCTGTAGTAACATGGGCTGTCTTAGGGTTTGGATCAAAACTAGAAGAGACAGAGTCAATTGTGTTTCCTGTGTATTTAAGATCGTGAAGCTCCTCTCCAGCTGGTATCACTAAACAATCTTGACTCGGAAGATATCCCAAACAAGAATTAGCAATATCATCAAGGCACATTTCAGTATCAGGATGATCCAAAGTTTCTGCCTGTTCATTATGGAGATAAGATTGGTTTGAACTTGCTTCAATCACCGGTAGATATTCACTGTCAAGTTGATGGGATTGTGAGGGACTTGGATGTTCCAAAGCGTTTATATGCTCAGCCAGATAACAAGGTGGTGAAGTATGAATAGTCATCAACTTTGAATTCAACTCATCTGCAGCTACTTGCACAGATTCTGCACCAATTTCATGAGGTTGCAACTCATTTGACTGTTGTTCTAAAGAAGTTCTAGCCTCTGAACATCCAGCGTCTCCACTCTCCTCTAAGTAATGAATCTTATAGTTACAATTAGATTCCAGCTCTTGGTTGCTTATGTCTGAATTTGGTGCAACCACGGCATCACTGTCATTCATCCTATTCTGGGTTTCTTCCACCAGACAAGAATGATGAATTACTCCTTCATTAGAATGCTCATTGTGAGGCCCGAAGTCTAAATCTCTGGAATCAGTTCCTATTTGTCCCAGTTCCTTCTGTACCTTGGATTCAGAATTGCATTCTGAAGAAACTGTCTTCATTAGATCCAGTGATTTCCAATGTGGAACTTCACTGCCAGAAAGAGATTCTTCCTTATCTCCAAGTTTCTCAGATTCAAATGAGACTACATATGAGGATGGATAAACAATATCACCCACAACACTGGAATTAACATGGCTGGCATCAACAGCTAAGGCAGTCAGATTTTGTCCTTCATCATTTTCACTTGTAACATCACCCAAGTTTGCATCAACCTCAGGGCCAGGTTTCTCCAAACAAATATATGGATCTTGAGGAGGGATTGCATTCCTTTCAACTGACTCTATTGTAATGCTACCCATTTTCTCTTTTTCTGTATCTCCAGATAATTCAATCAGCTTTTCTTCAGGATATGGAACTTCTGCTTCTGTCAACGCACGTTCAACTCCAGAAAGTTTGGCAGTTGTATTTAAGTGTTCACGTTTACTGAAATCAGCTTCCAAAGTATCCACCGTCACACTTGCATTAGCCAAGTCGATGCTTATTGTTGAGGTGACATCCTCTGCTTGAGAAACCAAGTGGTGATCAGAAATTGCAGTGTCTGAGCTGTCAGGCAGTGAAAGGACGCCTGAATCCAGGCCGGCTCCTGGCAAAGCCAAAGAAGGGGAATCCTTGTCTTTTGGTGAAAAAAACGAATGCTGTGAATCACTCTTATCAACCAAATTCTCATCAGAAATTGCTCCTGCATTACTTGTTTGAAGCACTTCATTCTCAGAACAAAAGCCACCTTTTGTTTCAGGAGTTAGATCATATACATTCACTGAATGCACAAGAGCATCAGAAAGCACAGTCGTATCTTTGCCATTGAACTTATTCACAGCAGAAATTTCAGAAGAATGCATAGGTAGCATATCATGTGTTGTCTGAGAAGCCGTATCAGGAAAAACTACAAAAGGGTCAGTCAAATTTGTCCCTTTCTCCTTGCTAGGTGGTGGATTTGAATCGATCCTAATAAAGCTAGAGGTAGTTTCATTTGATTCATGTCCTGCCGATGGATTTATATGAGAATCTGAAACAGAAACTGAAGGCAAGCACACATCTGAATCAGCACTGCATGAGCTAGATGATGTTCCTCCACAATGATGGACCTTGCTTTTTTCAGCATGCAAATCTTTGGCCACAGCAAGCTCACAGGATTCTGCCCCCAAAGTATCTTCATGTACAGGGCTATTGTTTGATTTCTCAGCCATAGTCTCTGTCATGCGATCTTCAGTGAAAGAGAATACCTGAGCTTCTACTTCACCATTAAAAAGAGTATTTTCACTTAAACTTTTAGAAGAATCAGAGTACGAAAAACTATATCTCCCTTTCTTGAATGAACTGTTCCTATCATCTGATATTGACGAGACCCCTATTGATTGGGAGTCTGAAGAATTAGCTCTATCATACAGATTTTCGTCATTTCCATCAGAATCTGTCTGGTAATTTAAAACATTGAAGTGGCAATCCTGCTTCCTAGGTTTATACTCGTTGTCTGTTTCTATTTCTGAGTCCATGGTAGTAAGAGCATCCATGTAATTGTCTACTTCACTGGCCAAGTCATCAGAACGGTCAGCACCCAGACTACCTTCCATATTTCCATCAACATCAACTGGTAATTCCTCTTCAATCACCATTTTATGGACAGTAGAAGGCGATTCATTTGTCTTGCCATCAACAATTTGATCAGGGGTCTCCATAATTCCTCTACCAACAGCCTCCCCATTTAACTCATCTGTAAAAGGCTTCATCAGTGCTACGTGAGCATTAGGTGATGAATATGCACTTTCCATTCTTTGTGACGGTTGTTCTGCAGGACTTATAGTACTTATCTCAAGTATTTCAAGCCCTGACTCACTAGAATTATCAGATGTCAATTTCAAGGCTGGTGGAGTGGTAGAAACTTCACGTACTACTTTATGCTCTGGAGAATAAGTTTCCATGACTTTCTCCATATAACTTTTCCCGGGTTTCACGTCAAAAGGAAATCCATTTAATTGCCTTCTCTTCAATTTCACAACGCGCGCAGGGTCAGGATGAGCATTCTCAATACGCTCCTCCAAAAGCAACTGATGCAACCTGCATTTTTAGTAAGCAATTATATCAATAATTCTCACCCAAGAAATATGCAACTTAAAGCATACAAAAATACCACCAACAAAATTAGAAAATAAAGGTCTGACTTGGGATGTGACGTGGGTACAACTTCTGGGGTTTCTCCATTCCTCCAGCGTGATCCTTTCTTCTGCCTCATATTAAAGGACCAAATTAAAAATCATGGATACAAAGAAACAAGTATGACCTACTGAAAAGTGTCAAAGTAAACAAAAGCTCAAGCTACTTCAGTGGAAAAGTTAAACCAAGGTTAGCGGGCCAAACACTAATCTAATATAATAATGTGATTAAATTATTCTTCAAATTTTCTGCGCAAAATCTTATCACGAGGGTAGATACTCAAAATGTCATAAACATGACAGCAATCTCCCAATTTATGGATGAAGACTCGCATTACACCACATTATTGTCTAATTCAAATATCAATAATTGGGGTGTACTGCTTCAAAGTACCATATAGCTAAAAGTTTCCAAAACCTGGAGCACTTTACTATTAATTCTTGAGATGCAAAAATGATCAACAAAATATAGCATGTCTGCAGCTAAGACCTCCAAGAACTTTCTTGAATATAGGAGATCGTCAATTCATATACCTTTGTTTTTCGACTCTTCTTCTCCCTAGGAACTTCAACTGAAATTTCACCTACTGGTTCAATTTTAAAGAATGATGGATCACTGTAACGCTTCAAACATGCCCCAGCACCAGCAACATCGAACCTGTCAGAATCCAGACAGTTTTTCCTATAATCTATAACATATATGGTCATAAATGTTAATAACTCTGGTGAACTGAAAACAGATCTAAATATCATACTTGTCCAGAAGAAATAAGCGTGGTGGACCTCGGCACTCCTCATAAGAGTCCATCACAAAGCGAGGCAAATCACCACAAGTAATCACACTCTGATCCATGCGCAAATTAGGGTGCCAATCAACCCCTGAAATAAAATCATGCTAAAAATCAGTTATTTTGAAGAAGAAAAAACTAGCAGTATAAAAGGGAAAAACTATCAGATAAACAGTGCAAAAATATCATAATTATCATGTTTTTGACCAAGCCAGTAATTTCTATACCAGTCTTAAGTTCCCCATCATAAAGGAAACAAATTAAGAATACAATAAATCTGTAAATTCAGGATGTTTTTTCAAAAAAGAAAATATGCTTCATAATTGTCCAATTAACCAATCAAATTACTGATACCAGAAACCCAGAATGAAATATAATCGATTAAGTAAAAGGCTTTATAACCTGCATTTGAGAAGAACGATGAATGATCTGTCTGGGATAGAAACGCCCTCTCAATTGAAGGAACTTCTGCCTCAAGTTGCTGAACACGGGCCATTAGGCCATGGCCTCTGGCCGCAGTTGCCATTACCTCCTCATGCAAATCATGAAATATTTCAGCAGCAAACCTTTAACAACCATAAGAACAGCTATCAAACAAATCTCTTTTAACAGTATTTTAAAAGGAGAATGAAAGAGGATGAATTCTGTATGAATGTGAATATCCCCAATATCACAGAATTCTGAATGCAAAATTCGGTGACACAGAAAGATGAAGTGATTAAACATTCCCAAAAGCTTATTCAATTAAAAATTAGATTTCCACAATGATTCCATACACAAACTAACCCAATGGAACTTCACCCATAACCATAATGGTTACACAAGCTTAATCAACTACATACTAGCACCATATGGAAAGAATAACTTGCTAAATTGATTACATATAACACGAATTTATAGAAAATCCTTACCATACTTAATTATAGAAAATCCTTACCATACTTAATTGAACAAAATGGATTTCAGTTAATTTTAGCAATATAAAGCCAGTTTGATTCCTAATTTTTGAAATTGAAAAAGAAAAGGTATGTAAAAAGAGAGTGGAAATTTTGCAAACCATTAAGCTTAAGAATCGGAAACGAGTTGCTTATTCAAAGAGCAGCAACTTCACTACACACACACACACTACAAAAGGACGATTATACCGAAGCTGCTAGGGAAAAAAAAAAAAGTCAATCAACTTCCGAACTCAATAATCTCCAGATAGGACATACGAAATTAAATCATACTAGCAAAAAGATAGAAGAAACTAACTCGGCGAGGTCACCGAGCTGCCGTAGAACTCCGACGAGGCCAGCCATGGCAACGCCCTCCAAAAGAGCTTCCGGATCATCTCTGTCGGCGGCCCTATACAGCTCTGGATCGGCCAATCCGTACTCATTCCTTATCTGGCACCTCGTCAACGGCATTCTTCACAACTTTTTCCCCTTCAAACATCAACTACCGAACAAACAAGCCCTAATCGAGAGTGTTCCAGAGAAATGAATGTGCCTCTCTACCTACAACATTACACTACACAGGAGTCACAGGTCGACGAAGAAGACACGGAGGAGCCGAGAGAGACACCCAACGAGCGAAACGGCTGTGTCGTTTCTCGGTAGTCGTACTTTACCGCTAAACGTAGAGTAGCGGTATTTATCTGGGTCACGTTCGCTTTTCTAAGGATGTGATCCGCTGCTTCGAGACCACGCGAGTTGCGTGGGTGTTGGCAATTAGCAGCTTAATTGGCCTCGAAATCAAGCAATCTTGTTCCATAATTGTTGATGCTTGGACGGCTGAGAGCTAACCCTCACTCTAAGGTGGAACCCAAAGAAATAGACAATTTTTTCGTATTCCTAATGCCGTCGTCGTCTCGTCTCGTCGTGCCCTCCATGCACAAGTACACATTTTACGTATTATTAATTATTATTTACATTAATCTGAACTACATTCGGTATTAAACACTTTATTATTTATAAATTTAAATAAATAATCTCTCTTTTTCAAGTGGATCCCACGAGGGGTAGCAAGTGGAGATCACACCGTTTCCAAAAGATTTTTGAAATTTTAAATATAAATTGGAGTTTGATCGATTCAAATTAATATTAAAAAGAAGAGCATTTTATATTGACTAAACATAAAATATTAAAGGATTTATAAGTGAAAATGGTCAATTATTTAAATAACTAGTTCTTGTTATTTTGACGATGGTTGACCAAAGCCTAATTCTTGTTAATGGACTCAACACTTTGCCCATATTAAAAATTCTAATATAATATCAGAGAAGGTTTGGTCCGGATTATTAATTTTTCAGTTATCCGTCTGCATGTCCAGCCTCAGCGGCCAGGTCCGGTTACCACTGGATTATTTCAAGTGACAACTGAATGTCTAGTCCTAATTGCACTTGAGGTGAAGTGTTAGAGTATCTCATATTGACTAAACATAAAAATGTTAAAGGGTTTATAAGTGGTAAGGATCAACTATCTAAATAACTAGATCTAGTTATTTTGGCAATGGTTGACCTAAGCTCAATTCTTATTAACGGGCTTTACACTCTGCCCATATTAAAAATTCTAATAAATAGATTGAAAATTAATTAAATAAAATAAGATATTTAAGGTTGAAATTCTATAATTGCACATACAAAATTAAATTTTAATTAAAAAAGTTGTTAAATGAAAATACTAATTTATAAAAAAAATTAGTTAATTTATAGAAATTGGCCGATTAATTAACAAATTGACCAATTTTTAATAACAAAGATTATTAAAATATACCGAATTGAAAATTTCATCAGATTAAGATTATATATACATATTCAAAAATTTTAATCTTGTGTTACTTTTACTTTTACTTTTAATTTTCTTATGTTGAAACTAAATTTAAACTTAATAAATTCGCATTAGTCTATTAAAAGTGTAATTTTTATTTAAAATCATTTCAGAAAAAAGAGATTTGAAATTTACTCAAAATTTAAATTCTTCTTACATTTGACCTGTTGATTTTAGGTTGTATTTTTCTTTACCGTAACTATAGTATTAACTTGATGAAAATCAATTTTCATGATTTAATTTTGAATTGAATATCTATTTATTAAATAATTATCTTTTTAAAAGGCATAATTAAACTAAAATATTTTTAAAATATTTACTTAATAAGTATTCACTAAATAGCACAATTCTCTTGCGATAAAAGATATTCTTAAATTAATTAATATTAAAAGCATACTAATTGAATTATATATTAGGGAAGGAAGTTGGTTATTGATTAGTTGGGCTGTAACCAAACAAAACCGTTATTAGTTATTCCCATGTACCCGATTCCTAATCTGTTTCTTGTTTTTTTTTTTCTTTTTTTTTTAAGTCAATAGGATTAAGAAAAAGTTGCCTTTACGGTAGAGTGGCACGGGCTCTTCTATTTTTAAACAAAATCTCGAATTCGAGTTTTAAGAATAAAGTCGTTTTAAAACTTATGAAAAAGAGCTTTGTCGTCCAAAAGAATCCTATTGGATTCGAATCGAGATTAGTTGGTTACTCATGTGACGCCGGATATTGTATGGTTTAACTTTTTTTTTTACTTGTATATTGAAGTAATTGAATTTTAAATTAAACTTGAATTTTTTATTTAAAATTATAATCAAATTTAAGCTCGAGCTTTAAATTTTGATAAATCCGATCACAAGCTCCGCCCAAATCCTATGTTTTTGTGGTAACAAGATGAAATGGGAAAGATGGGTACAAGTTGATGCTTCAAGTATAAGAGTTTATTTACATTAATAGTGTCTTTTACTCCTACTCTAGATTTCCTTATCATAATCAATACTATAACTAAAACCTTAAAATCTTGTCACTTGAAAGCAAATGACTTTTTAATAATTTTTATTAAAGAATTTGTAATCATTCACTAATTGTCAAAATTACTTAAACATAATATAATCTTACCTTTTAATATTTAAATAAACTTATCCAATTAGGATAATTCGATTATAAATCTTTTCATATTTAGAGGCCTTATACATAAAACCTTTCGTGAAGTTTTAAGGGAACTTAAACTTGATGTTTTAAAAAATAGATTGAAAGTTAAATTGATAAGACAAAAATGATTAAGTTTTAAAATGTTCAACAAGTATTAGATAATTATAAAGCCGGTTAAAGATTGAATAAAATTAAGGAATTTGAAAGAGATTGTCTTTACTTATCGAAAATTTTAAAGTTTAATTAAAAAAATACCATTAAATGAAAAATTAATTGATTTGTTTTAGTTTATAGAATCTTATTAATTAATAAAAATGATTTATTAATTAATTAGCATTTAATAATAAAAAGTTATTGAAGTAAACCAATCAAAAAAGTTGAAAACCGAACCATAAAATTTGATAATTTAAGATTTTTATGATTGAACCAATTAAATTGATTGAGTTTTTAATTCATCGTTTATTTTAATTATCTTATCACTGGAAATCATCAAACATTAGATGTATAATATATTTATTTATCATAAAAGTCTACTAGTATTGGTTGAATGTGCTTATTATAAGACTTAAGCTGAAAGTAATGGGGATTTTTTAAAACCTTAGACGTGAAAAATCAATGATTCAATCTTTGCTTTGAAGGTTTGGTTGATAAAGTGGGATGCTATGCTTTTCAACATCGATGGAGTATAGGCAATCGAATACCTCTCACCACTTTCCAACTAACAACAACCTATGTAGTGACAACGTTGGGATTAGTCATACATAGGATACATCATTCTGTTCTTGAATTTGTTAAGCTAGGTGTGCCTTGAGTTTTGTCTAATTGTTTATACTCATTCAAATTTGGTCAGTGATAGGCTCGTCATTACAGATTGTGCTCACATGTTCTAAGTAACATGTAACAATATAATAATTAAGAGAGAGAGAATTTAAATATGTGAGATATTGTTGGAATAGAAGGCACAGGAAAAAAGGACACAGAAGATTTGAAGCCCGTTATTACTGCCCGGAGGCTTAGACAAGACAACTCAAAATGAATTTGATGCGATTCGTTTTATAATTAATAAAATCAATTTAATTTAATTTAAAATCAAGTTTAGAATAATCAATTTTGATATAAATTTTGTTTAAATCAATTCAAATCAATTAACTAAAATAATGTATTTTTATTTTGAATTTAATATTACAAAATATTATTTTTATTGCATAATAGTACTTAATATTATTTTAAAAAATAGTCTCTCTATTGATTAGAGCA
>JAOTAX010000004.1:32716812-32731808 GCA_025629825.1 Erythroxylum guanchezii
CACTCCATTCCATTCCGTTCCATTAATTGCCATTCCATTCCATTTCATCCTAAACTCCCAAACATACCCTTAGATCCCACCAGCATTGGAGCGAACTGTTGTCACAAGCCATTTCTATACAAGTCTATCTTTCAACCAAAGCAATGCATATCTACTACCTACTGTTCAGGTGCTATCAACAAGTTGAGTACTGGTACTAAATGGCCTTTGTATATAGTGATATTGTGGTCCTGTACTTAGTTGTGAGTTGTAAAAGCTGTTTAACCAATTGGGTTTGCAAAAAACCTATTCAGGTCCCACTCCCAACTCAGATTTTTCATTTTCCTGATTCACACCCACCTTGGATCAAACTTTACTTGCCTCTTTTGTTATAAATGAGTGAGCAAGTTAGTACAGAAATTTGCAGTTTCATGTCCTGAATTCACCACTTTAAGACCCTTTCCTCTCCACTTGTTCTCACTCTCTTCA
This sequence comes from Erythroxylum guanchezii, assembly GCA_025629825.1. Classification (NCBI taxonomy): domain Eukaryota; kingdom Viridiplantae; phylum Streptophyta; class Magnoliopsida; order Malpighiales; family Erythroxylaceae; genus Erythroxylum; species Erythroxylum guanchezii. The sequence continues at coordinate 32,717,281 of JAOTAX010000004.1, forward strand.
GGAGTTTTGAGCTTTTCCAGATCAGCTTGAAGAGGACCAAAAGGTGTGTGTGAGCAAGATGGAGAAGCAGGGCACGTGCATTACTAACTCATGCAATAAACCAGTAGGAGCTTCTCTAGTTATGACTCTTACCTACATATCTATCTTAAGCTCCGGCGAGTTAGTTCTTCATGTGCCCGTCTTCCCCATCGTGACCACTTCACCTATTAGCCCTGAAACTGATTTTCTTCATGAACCCAGTAAAGGGTTTAAGATCAGAAGGAACGTTCGTCACTTGATTAGAGTGATCTCCAAGTTCTGTGCATATTAGTTGAGTACTGATATTGTAGTCTGCAGGTTGTGTTCATAAATATAAATTATAATCAGAAAGTCCTGATGAACATTGTATCTTGTGTGTGTGAATTTTGATTACTTTGCAGGTTTCTTCTTTGATAGATTTGGTTTCCTAACACCATGGAGATGAGTTTGTCTGGAATCTGATAAAAAACTGCAGTATTATGAAATTCCTGCCGAGTGTTTTCTGTTCTGAAGAGTCTTCTTATCTTTTCCCGGAAAAGTTGCAGCAACTTGGCAGGATTGGTTGAGAAGTGTAAAGGGATTTGTTTATGCTCAATCCTGTTCCGAAATATAGATGGAAAAAGTAGTGAAGTCTCTATCTTTTGCTTTTGGCGAAGTGGGCAGTACTGGCTTTTATTGGTCTGTCATGTGTTTGCCCAATTCTAATTCGAATAAATTCAGCAGATTAAAGTGATGAACACAGCAACTCGAGGCATGATTTTACAAGAAAAATGACAGGCTTATTTATGTTTGACATCGATTAAGATAACGACTTTGGGCAGTGTGTACAAGGCCTGGGAACAAATTCACTGCCATATGGCTGACCGGTGATTAAAAGCGAGCGATTCTGGTTTCATACAGGTGAGTTGCAGCCTGCAATCCCGCGTTTTTGGAGTTTTAACTCAATCATATGAATAGTTATAATGACATTTGGTACCACCACATGGGAGACACTAGCAGATAACCATGTTTTGAAGATGATAATGAAAAGCCTATCCAGTGTAATAATTATCTGTTGTTTTCTCTTCAGACAAGCAGAGAGAGAAAGGAGAAAAAAAAGCAGAAATTGATATCTGCAGAATCTCTAGATGAGAAACAAATGCAAAATGTTGATCTTTCTCACTTTCACCTTATCTTGTCTACAACTATTCTTGATCTTATGTTGGTCCACAACAACTTTCAAATATGTTAAGTTGTACTGAGAAATTCAGAGACATTTTTTAGTTTAGAGTTCATCAGAGCAGTATCAGAAACCAGATGCTAAGAAAATTATGATGTTTTTCCTATAGCAGAGGTAAATTCTTACCTGACAAACTGTTTCAAGTGTTTCAGACCCTGGTAGTATGTATGTTCCTGATGATGTTGCCACTTCCTTAAAGCGGTAAGATTCCTATTGGGTCGTTAAAACGCAGGGTTGTCACGCCCCAGAACTTGGACACAGCTTTCTCAGCAGTCAATTCTCATCCTCCTGTACTGATTTTTGCTCTCTCTGCTTCTCTTCTGTAAAAAATACCCGAGTTATTGAATATAAAACTATAATCGTTCGATCCAAAACAGATATAGAGATCAAATCCTGTAAGCAAAACAAGTTTGAAATTGATCAGAATAGAGTTAAAGTAAATTCATATATATCTTTAAAATGGTTAATTCATACCACTAACTATTGAAACAGAAGCTTTTATCTTAACAACAGTGTGTGCTTCAAGAAAGGCAATCTGAAACAGACATATAATGGCTCCTAGGACGCTTGTTGACAGTGATATCACTGCAGAGAGTGAAAGTATGTAAGCTTTTTATCACCTTTTTTTCCTGAGAATTCATATTTGGCCAACCAATAGTGAATCCACTCAAGGACCACATATCTAAAGAGATCTTAGATATGATGGGTTACATCAAAGCCTGGATTTCAGATCGGAGTCGAATCGGGCCGTGATCATGTAACATCTCTATCCAAGCTACTTAGAGCTTGAAGAAAAGAGAAATGGGAAATTTTCTGCTGAAGAACTCACAAACTGATTAGAAAATTGTTTTTGCAACTTTTCTCAATAGATTCATTCCTACCATTCACATTTCATTTCAGAAATCAGATCTCACTTTTGTGATTTTAACTGCATTTCTTGTATCAGGTTGCACATCAATCAGAAACATGGACCTAACTTGCTCTGGTATATGTATCAAATCAAGATTGCGAATATCTCTTCGAAGTCTTTGGTGGACACGACCTTGACCGTGACCGTGCACAGGGTGTGTTCTTCTTCAACTCTAAACAGACCATCCAACTAACTATTCCATACAAGCAGCCATCTTTATTCAAACTTCATCTTCTTTTTGCTTACAAGAACCATTTACATAAACATTGTAGGTTCAGAAGTCAGTAGCCAAACCAAATCCAAAGAAGCTCATCTCCAGTTGCATTAATTTCATTTAGGATAAAAGACAAGACATGTACTTATAGTTTAAGAAATTTTAGAAAATTTTCAAACATGATTTCATTTTTAATAAAAAAAAACTCCTTCTCTTAAAATTCGATTAAAAAATAACGATGAAACACATTTGAAACAAATATCACATGTGAACTAGTCAAAAATTACTTACTTGACGATTAAGTTCATCTCTTAGGCTATGTTTGGTTGGAAAGTTATTAGTAGATTGTAATGAAATGTAATATTATTCCGACGTTTAAGGAGAGGGTTTATAATGGAATGAAATGGAATGAAATAGGATGAAAGGGGAGAGTTTCACATTACATCTCATTTTATTCTAAACAGTAAAAATAAGTTATCTCTAATTTGAGAGTTTAGGATAAAGTGTAAAATAATAAACAATATTTCACTATATTATATAAATAACATGTTACGTTAAAGGAGGCTGGTGTTGTTAGAATTTCACAAACGACCTTCAATTCTGACAAGAAGGACGTGGGACAGTTGGCACATGATTCATAACCTGAGCCTCAACGCAAAGTGGTAAGACGTAGCAACCGCACGAGAAAGGTGTCATGGCATCTTAAGGATTAAGTGGGCCTAAGAAAAATATATATATGACTAACAGAACCAAAAGGGGTGTGGAGAAATTGACGTGTCCTTTTCTCTTTTGATTCTAATCCCTTCTCCCTCTAATTGTTGTGTTTTGCTGCCTTGTTATTTTTCTCGTTTCTTATATATTTTCTGCATTGGAACCTAGAAATAGTTATCCATTGGCTTTGTAAATTTGGTGACATTCATAATGTTGAATATATATATATCGACAGAGCAGTATTTTCCAGACATATTGTGTGCGTGTTCTTGAATATTCTGCAGGGATATTTCATCGGTGCTTTCAGTGGGAGAGTGTGTGGTAGATATCTATGATGGTCGAAAACACAAGGATGAAAGAAATGGTTGCCAAAATTAAGCGAGTCTCAAACGATATTACAGACCTGCATGAATGAGATGCATCTACTCAAATTTGATTGAGACGTATTGAGACGACTTTGGAATCCATGAATAGACATACAGAGAGGCTTAACAAATCTATTGATTGCCAAGAACAGAATATAGTGGTTGAAGGGTCATCAACAAAGGTAGGCTTGTTGCAAACTACTAGATCCTTTAATACATTGCAAGTTTGACAGGTCAAGATTGATTTTCCGAAGTTTGATAGGACGGATCCTCTCACATAGATCTTTAGAGCTGAATAATTTTTCACTTTTTATGATATTTCTGACGTTCAGAGGCTCACAATCGCCGCTATGCACTTTGAGGGGATAATGATTCCTTGGTATCAGATGTTGCAAAAGGCCAACCTAATCTCCACTTGGGCTTCACTAACGCAGGCCATAGAGGAGCATTTCGGCTCATCACGTTTTGAGTCACCTCGAGCCCGCCTTTTTAAACTGATTCAAAATGGGTCAGTTAATGAATATTATACTCAATTCATGATCCTGGCTAACCGATCTACAAATCTTACCAATAACATATTGTTGGACTGCTCCATAAATGGGTTGAAGGAGCTCATTAAAAGTGATGTCATTGCACAGGAGCCTTCCAGTTTGATCCGAGCTGTTGGGCTTGCGAAACTCTATGATGAAAGAAGAAGCTTTAGGAATTATTTGGGTTCAGCTAAACCTAAGAATCTTACTCCACTTCTTAAGACTGTTCCTTGCATGATCAATTCCATTTTCCCAATGCGCCTGCCTCCACTGATTGCTCCTGCAATTCTCCCTCCTATGTTACTGACACCCGTAGCGTAGTCTCACTTCACCACCTGTAATCCCACTCTCATCCACCATATTACCCCAATCGAGATGCAGCTAAGAAGAGACAAGGGTCTATGCTTTACATATGATGAGAAGTACCGTAGGGATCACATGTGCCCAAATACGCAATTAATGATGTTTCTGATCGATGTAGAGGAACCTCCAGATGAACAAACGGTGGACATAGTATTGGAAGAAGCAAATCAAAATGAAGGTGAGTTAACTCATCGTCATTTATCCCTTCACGTGATGAATGGTACATTAGGAGGAACCACTATTCAGTTTTTAGGGGTAATTAACGGTACCCAGGCATGGGTGTTATTGGATAGGGGAAGCTTAAATATTTTTATGCATCCCAGAATGGCTCGACATCTACGACTTTCCATTAAATTAGCTCGCGGGGTCAAAGTGATGGTTGGAAATGGCCAAATCTTAGTAGCTGAGGGTATTATAAGAGCGTTACCAGTTCGAATCAATGGCTATGTAGTCTCCTCCACTGCTTATGTCCTTGCTGTATCGAGGAATGACGTGGTAATAGGAGCTTCATAGCTGCCTACTCTTGGTGCTCACATTGCTAATTATAAGGAAGCATACATTCAATTTCACGATTGTGAGCATTTGGTGACTGTTAAATGACAGAAGATAATTTTGGGTCATGGGCTATGAGACCGGTTGAGATATACGCGTGGGCTACACAGAAAAATGCACACGTATCAATTCTATTTTTCCATTCATTTCCTTTCTGTTCTTTTTGTACAGATATTTCTTAGCTGTCTTGGTGTCCTTTTCTGTTACAATGCTTCTAGAAGGTAGTGACCCTACCCAATAGCGTGAGTCAAGTTTTAGTATAAGAGTTTCCCTTTGTACACATCGAAATTATGATGAAATACTTATTTCTTCATCTACCTTTACATCCCTTTCATGGTATCAGAGCTTAAGGTCTGATCCACACTAACCCACTCCCAAAATGTCTAACATTGCAGTCGACAGTGAAGCCAGTAACCCCACACAAAGCCCTGACCTAGAGACATACTCTATCACAAACACAGAAAACCCTAGAGCTATTTTAGTCACTACACTATTCAATGGCAATAATTACCTAACCTGGAGCAAGTCCATGATGATAGTTTTATGTGCCAAAGATAAGCTCTCCTTCATAGATGGAAAATGCATACAACCTACGGAGGACAGAGTACTCCTTGCCAGATGGAAATGTGCAGATTCTATGGTGAGGTTATGGATCCTCAACTCTATGGTTAAAGAGCTAAGTGATGCCTTTTTGTCATTCTCCACAACCAAAGAACTCTGGGAAGAGTTAAGAGAGAGATTCGGTGAGGCCAATGGGCCGTTGCTGTATCAAATAGAAAGAGAAATTAGTTCATTTAAACAAGGTAATCTCCCCATTTTTGCTATTACACAAAAACTAAAGAAACTTTGGGATGATTTAGCTAGCCTAAGCCTTATACCTATATGCACTTGTGATGCTGCCAAGGCTATTACTACCAAGGAAAACAAACATAGATTTGTGCGGTTTCTGATGGGCTTAAATGAGGATTATGAACATGTGATCAACCAAGTCATGCTAATGGAACCATTACCCATGGTCAATAGAGCTTTTGCTATGATGCAAACAGTGGAGAGGCAAAAGGCAGTAAATTCCAACCACGACAATAACCTAAATGTGGCTATGATGGCAAGACAAACCAACTTCAACACCAAGAAAGGTGGAAGAAACACAAGAAAGACATTCACCAAGAAGGAAGACAAGTATTGTGAAAAGTGTGAGAAATCAGGACATACCATCGAAACCTGTTTTAAGATTCATATTGTGCTCGACTGGTACAAAGAGCTAACCGGCCAAAAGATCAAAGCAAACCTAGTTGCAACTACTGATACTCCTGCAGACACACAACACGAATTCAATGAGCAAAATGAAAAAAATGGACAAATCTCACAAGGCTTGGCCACCTTCATTCAACAGGAGATATCAAAGGCTATTAAAGGAAAGGCTATGGGTGAGGTAAAGTTTGGTACGCTTGCGAATTTTGCAGGTATTAACATGAGTTACAATAATGGTCATAATGCAGAAAATGAATGCATGTGGTTGGTTGATTCAGGAGCTTCGTCACACATGGTCACAGACCTTGTTTTTTGCAATAAATATGAACCAAACAACTTGAATGAACTAGTAACACTGCCAGATGGCACAAAACAACAAGTGAAACATGTATGTGAGGCCTCTGTTGGAGACAAAATTACACTTGATTAATTCTTACATATCCCTAACTTTTTCAAGAATCTGCTCTCTGTGCACAAACTCACAACACAAAATGACATTGCACCTATCTTCATATCTAATGAATTGTTTTTGCAGGACTTACAGACTAACAATGTTCTAGCGGTTATCAAGGCCAGAAGTGGGATGTATGAGCTGACAAAGGACAACTTAATACCTTCAGAAACCTTAAGAGGAACCTCCCTAGATTTTTACCAAAACCAAAATTTTGTGTTTAGTGCTACTGTTTCTGTTAATACCTGGAATAGTAGACTGGGGCACGTTTCTAAGGAAAAGATGCTACATATTAATGAAGTCAAAGGTTTTAAATCGGATTTAACCAATTGCCAAATCTGTCCTTTAGCAAAACAACACAGGAAACCTTTCCCTAAACACAAAATACAAACCACTAAATCGTTCGAAGTCTTACACATGGATCTATGGGGACCTTATAGGGTACCTACCCTAGATGGATCTCCTATCCATCGTAGATGACTACTCTAGAGCCACTTGGACTTTCTTACTCAAACACAAAGACAGAACACATTCTACCATAACACAATTCATCCAATCCATAGAAAAACAATATGATGCAAAGGTACTCAGAGTCCAAACAGATAATGGGAGAGAGTTCATAAGTTATGAATGCAGAAAGTTCTTTGCAAACATGGGAATAATGCATCAAAAAAGTTGTCCATACACTCCACAACAGAATGGAGTGGTGGAGATCAAACACAAGTATCTATTGCAAATCACAAAAGCCTTACTATTCCCACCAAAGTCCTGCAATGGCAAACTCCACATGAGAAGCTACACCAAAAGAAACCAACCTATGCACACTTGTGAGTTTTCGGGTGCCTATGCTTTGTCTTAGATAAAACACCCAACAAAACAAAATTAGACCCTAGATCCTTGAAGTGTGTTTTCTTAGGATACATGCTAGATTACAAAGCCTACTGAGTCATGGATATTAACACAAAAACCATCTTCAGTTTAAGAGATGTCACCTTCCATGAAAATATCTTTCCCTTTACAAATACACCTACAACCCTTGAACATAACCCATTACCCCTATTCCTTCGCAACACAGTAGACGATGATGGTACACCAACTGTAGCGCAAGAAGACATGCCAAGGTTGCCAAATACACAAAGCATTGAACACACACCAGAAATCACAGAAACACAACCACAACTAGACATTACCACCAATCAAGACACAACTACAGATAACAATGTGAGGAGAAGCCAAAGAATCCATACCAAACCAAAATACCTTAATGACTACATCTACCAAGCCTCTGCTTATCACTCCACTTCTGCCCTTGATAATGCCAACAACATTTTTAAGTTTTTTGGTCCTACAGGAACAACAGAAGACAAAGACTCAAGCTTTCGTATTGCACATAAACAAGAATATAAAGAGTTCATTGGGAATGTCTCTACTATTTTTGAACCTATGTCTTATAAGACAGCAAGGAAGTCAAAAGAATGGATAGACTCCATGGATGCACAGCTAGAAGCTTTAGAAGACAACCAAACTTGGGTTCTCATATAGCTACCTAAGGGGAAGCGAGCAATAACATCAAAATGGGTATACAAAGTCAAATATAATCCAGATGGTATTGTTGACAAGCTTAAATCAAGGCTGGTGGCGAAAGGATTCAATCAAAGAGAGGGGGTGGACTACTAAGAGGTTTTTGTACCTGTAGCTCGGGTTGTAACAATAAGGACATTCCTAGCTATAGCTACAATGAAGAAATGGCCTATACCGCAATGCGACATAAATGATGCTTACCTACATTGTCACCTAGAGGAAGAACTACATGCTACCACCACAAGAAAGCAAAGGAGGGAAAAGTTTGCAGACTAATAAAGTCCATTTATAGACTCAAACAAGTAGGCAGACAATGGCACAAGGAGTTAACAATGAAACTAAAGTAATTGGGGTTTGAAAAATCAGAGTCAGATTATTGCCTATACACCAGAAGCTAACGTTCAAATTTTATTGCCGTCATCATCTACATGGACGACATTTTTATTACTAGAGCAGAAGAAGATAACCTAATTATTGTTAAGCAAGATCTCAACAAGGCATTTACAATTAAAGACCTAGGATATGCAAAATTTTTCCTATGAGTTGAGATAGCCAGATCAGAAGCAGGAATGATCCTCAGTCAAGGAAAGTATGTGAGGGATATCTTACAAGAGACTAATTTACTTAGTTGCAAACCATGCGTAACACCCATAGTACCAGGAAGAAAACTTACCATCGATGAGGGTGAGACACTCAGAGACCCGGAATACTATAGGAGAATCGTCGGTAGACTGCAATACCTGAGCTTTACGAGACCATATCTCACCTACGTCACACAACAACTAAGTTAGTTCATGAAAACATCGAAACAATCACACTGGGATGCTGTCAAACATGTCCTCAAATATCTGAAAGGAACACAAAACCAATGAATATTTGATGCAGCAGGCTCGGATCTAAAACTCACCGCATACTCTAACTCGGACTGGGTGAGCTGCGCGTTCAGTCGACAATCCCTAACCAGATTTTGTGTGTTCCTTGGCAAATCACCCATCTCCTGGACTACATGTGAGTTAAAATGGGTCGTTCAACTTTTGAACTTTTTCCAAATACAACATCGCGACACCATACTTCTGTTTTGCGATAGCCAAGCTGCGATTCACATCTTCAGGAACCCTGTCTTCCACAAAAGGACCAAGCATCTCGAAATAAATCTCCACTTGGTACGCGATGTGATGACTCTAGGGTTCGTAAGTTTTCAACACATCCAAAGCCAACAACAAGTAGCTGACTTATTTACGAAACCCCTTACTGCATGCGCATTCACTGATTTGCTCTTCAAGTTTGGATCCGTCGTTTTCTCCGAAGCTCCGACTTGAAGGGGGTGTTAATTGACAGAAGATAATTTTGTGTCATGGGCTATGAGACCGGTAGATCAGTTGAGATATATGCGTGGGCTACACAAAATAACGCACACCTATCAGTTCTATTTTTCCATTCATTTCCTTTCTGTTTTTTTTGTATTCTTTTTGTACAGATATTTCTTAGCTGTCTTAGTGTCCTTTTCTGTTACAATGCTTCTAGAAGGTAATGAACCTAGCCAATAGTGTGAGTCAAGTTTTAGTATAAGAGTCTCCCCTTGTACACACCAAAATTATGATGAAATACATATTTCTTCATCTACCTTTACATCCTTTTCAGTGACATTACAAGGCATAAAATCTACTCTTCCTACTCCTACTACATACCACCATATGCAGAGAATACAAGCCCCCAAGGCTATTGCTGAGTTATATGTTTTGATATCTACCTCTCCAACTACACAAGCTGATCTGCTCATTCAAATACTGGATGATATATCCAATGATATGAAGCAGTTGTTACAGACCAATAGCTTATTTTTCAAAGAAGCTATCATCTCGAATGTAGAAGCAGTTTGTATATGTTAAAGAGCTTTATGTTTTCTCTGAAGCTGTGTCTAAATTTTGGCATTATCTATTTGGTCACCACTTCATCATCTGGACAGACCACCACAGTTGAAAACACCTTAAAACAAATTATTCAAACACCGAAGCAAGAAGCATGGTGACCTAAGTTGTTGTGGTACTCTTATACCATTGAATACAAGCCTATAAATACAAATCAAGCAGCGGATGCTCTCTCCCGTAGCTTCAAAATGGCTATCTCTATACCTCATGCTACTATTCTTGATGAGATTAAGGCCAAGATGGCCTAAGATCCACAAGGACAACAATTACTCCAACATTATCAGCTGAACCTAGCCACTTATCCTCATTATCATTTTAAACAAGGGCTGCTTTGTGGAAGGATCGTTTGGTGATCCCAGATCAGTCTTAAGACGTTATTCAAAGCATCTTATTAGAGTTTCACAGTTCTTCACTTGGTGGGCATGCAGGAGTAATTTGTCCTTATGCTAGGATTACTATATATTTTTATTGGAAACAAATGCAAGCTGATATTCAAAATTTTGTCAAGCTTTATCAAGTTTGTCAACGAGCTAAATTCTTTTAGTTACATCCAGCTAGACTTCTTAGTCCACTTCCGATTCCAAAACAGGTATGGAAAGATTTTACTATGGATTTTATAACTAGTTTGCCAAATTCCAAAGGTTACACTGTTGTTATAGTGGCTGTTGATCGTTTATCTAAATTTGGTCATTTTGCCCCTTTAAAGGCAAACTATACTTCTCAACAAATGGTTGAATCATTTGTTTAGCATGTTATTAAGTTGCATGGTGTTCCTCACTCTTTTGTGTCTGATACAAGGTCTTTATTAGTCAATTCTAGAAGTCATTATTCAAACTCCAGGAAACAACTCTTAATATGAGTTCATCTTATCATCCACAATCGGATGGTCAACATGAGGCTTTGAATAAGTGCTTGGAAATGTATTTGAAATGCTTTGTGGTGAAAATCCTCGATTATGGATCAATTATTTACCTTGGATTGAATTTTGGTACAACACTTCTTTTCAAACCGTTATTGGAATGACTCCCTTCAAGATAGTTTATGGTAAAGAACCACCGTCTATTATTCCATGTTCATATTAAGATGACACGCCATTTGAAGTCCAACAACACTTGGCTACTAGAGATCATCTACTTGCTACTTTTAAGGTTAATTTAAAGAAGGCTCAGGCTCAGATGGAAAAGTTTGCTAACTAGAAAAGAAAGGAAGTTAATTTTGAGGTTGGGGACTTTGTTTTTATCAAATTACAACCTTATCGACAATTGTCATTGAGACTCCAAAAGAATCAGAAGTTAGGGATGTTGGCCCCCAATTTTTTTCTTGATGAATAAGCATGATTTAAACTAATTTTAAAGATTTGATGGATTAATTTTTGGGATTAATTATTATGTTAATGTGACTAAGATAATATGACATGGTTATTTAATTAAGGTGTTAAGGTAGTAGGATTACATAAGGGGCATTGTGGGAAGATCACTTAAGTTGTAAAGTCTTAGAACATTAAAGGAAGGGTAATATGGACATTATGCATTCATTAAGGGTATAAAAGGGAGAAGAAAAGGTTGTCTTCCATTGAAGAAGAAGCAAAAACGAAATTGAAGAGAAAAGAGAGAGAAAGTGTCGTTGTAGAGAAAGGAAAGGAGAGAAAGAAGAGGGCTTTCCACTTTCTTATTTTTAAAGGGAGCTTTTGAGAGTGTTCAAGAAGGGAAAAAGGAAAAGAAAGGTTAAAGCTTCTATTAGAGCCAAGAAATCATTGTTTGGTGAAGATTCAAGGTAAGTTTAATTTTAATCTTTTAGATTTTTGAAAGGTTTTTGGTTCAAAGAGCTTAGGAAATGTATGAATTTAGGTATTCTAATACCAATTTTATGCATATGTTTATTTAGGTTATTCAATTTGGATTCCTATTGAATTGGGGATTTTTGCTAATGTGAAGGGAGGCAAAAGGGACAAGAGGAGCAAGAGGAGGAACATCCTTGAGTAAGTTTTCAAGCAAGGAAATTATGGTGGGTTTCACTTTTATAAGTAAGTAATAAGCTATTAATAGTTCTTTTAAGAAATGACAATAAATGATTTTCAACTACTTTATTCATGTGCATTTATTGCTTTTTAAATGTTGTAAGAATGTGCTACATGTTTGTATATGAATTGTGTTACTTGTTGGTGAATTGAATGATGGAAATGACTTTTAAAAAAATAGCAAATTTATGAAATCAAGTTTTCAAAAATGTGCCATATGAGCAAAATATTTTTAGTTCATGAATTACATGTTATGTGGGTTAGGTGTAGTCCATTCAAGAATGTCACGTGCATGTTGACCAAGTTAAAGGCTTCTCCCGCCTGCTCGCTAGTGGCACGAAGCTCCTTCATTGACTCCCTCAAGTTTACGACTACACAAGACCATTATGTGGAATTGTGTAGTTCGTCATGTTTATGGATTTGCCCAAACTATTATGATGTGCTTATGTGTTTACATGTGTTCATAAGTTTGATAAATGCTTGACTTATGTGAGTTATGAATTGGTTTGACAAGTTGAGAATTATATATGTTTTATGGATTTTCATAAGAATTTGTTATGAACATGAAGGTTTGCAATGGTTTTTACTCATTACCGATTATAAAATTGTTACCCAGGAGCTTTCGAGCTCACCTCCTTTCCTTCCCATCTTTAGGTGATGAACAAGACATCGAGTGATCGAGACTAGAGTCAAGGCATCACTCCAATTTGCATATTTTCTTTTTGAAGATAGATTTTGTAAACAGGGCTTTAGTCGCATTTTGAGCGATTCTAGTTTATGTAAACTAGGTATTTTTGGATTATGATGTAATGTAGCTCGAAATGCCTACTAAAGCATTGTAAACTCTTATCTTTTAATGTGAATGAAATACATATACATTATGTTTGTTTATGGCTTTTCAAGTCTTTACATTGCTAATTTCAATTTTTCATAAGGGTAGGAATTGTGTTCTGAATTCAAGGGAAAGTCTGGAATAATCTAGGTAGAACTGGTAAAAATTATATTCTTGGAAGTTGTAGATGATCTTTCTAGCTTTCCAAAGACATAAAGTTTGTAATATTTGGATATCGGAGTGGAAAGGTATGATCATTATAAGTTGTGATGTTGCGTAAGATGTGTGTATAGGACAACTATGGTGATGGGAAATTGTGGTTTTGATGAATCAAATGGGTTGAGAATTAAGAGTTTTATGAGATAAATTTGGTGTTTGAATTGATATGAAGTGAGTTTGCACTAGAAGAGTTGAATTTAGGAGGATTATGAGCGAATATGAGGTTAGAATGGATGTTGGAAGCATTGGAGAGGCTTTGGAGGGGTTTGGGGATCCCCTATGTCTGTTAGACGGACATTAGGTCCGTTTAACGGACCTTCTCGGGTGAAAAAGGACCCCCAACCTTGCCAATGTAATGTCCATTAAACAGACCTTCTGGAGTGAAAAATGGCTCCCAAGCCTATCTATGTCCGTTTAACAGACATTCAAGGGATAGCTACAGTAAATCGCGATTTTTACCCTTTTAAAGGCATAATCTCACTTTGAGCCCTAAATCAAAGTTGTAGATCTAGAAGTATTCTTTCAAACAGTCTAACAACAAACTCAATCCAACATCTCTATTGAAACTTATGGCAATTGCGCCAAGATAGGTACAAAATGAATGAGGACTTAAGCATGTTGGATTCTTTTGGTCATAACTTCCTCATCCGACCTCCAAATGAAGTGATTCTCGAACCAATAGATTCCTAAAATATTTCTCTATCTCTCATAAAAATTTCTATCTTTTGGAGTTAATTTGAGAAAGTTTGATGGAGGGAAAGTGAGGGGTCAGTTGGGAGAGCATGATTAGGGTATGAACATACTTTAGCTTTTTAAGCATATCTTGTGCTATAGAGCTCCGATTAAGATGGTTCTTGCTTCAAAACAATCTAGAGACTTAGAGCTACACTTTTTTTGAAGAAGTCAAATTGTAATTTTGGTGTTTGACTGGTGTGGACACACCACCCTTGTGGGATGATGGCTAATAACCCTACAGGGTAATAAGCTCAAGGTTTATGACTCTGAATGTTGGGTTTTAGAAATGGGGTCCAACAAGGGATGAAGTTTTTTGGCCCATTCAAGATACTTAAGCGTATAGGATCTGTTGCATACAAAATGGAATTACCTCTAGAAGCTAGGAAACATTTGATTTTCCATGTTTCCTTGTTTGAACGTTGTGAAGGTGACCCACAGGCACAATATATTCCTCTTCCTTTGGTAACTACCACTGAAGGACCACTAGTTCGCCCTCTTCTTGTTTTAAACATCCATTAACAGCCTGTTTGGAATTAGATGAATTGAATTCAATGTTGCAATTGAATTCAATTCATCTGTTTGGAACAGAAAAATATGCATGAATTGAATTCATAAGAGGAATTGAAACCCAT
>JAOTAX010000004.1:32737572-32764923 GCA_025629825.1 Erythroxylum guanchezii
TCAACACTCCAAGTCCAAACCAAAAGACTATTCCGTTTCCTTTCTTACTCAAGACAAGTGTATCCTTAAATTAATGCTCTCTTTTAGTTCTTGGGCACGTGTTACGTAAGTATGCGAAATGCGAAAAGGATTGGTTTCATTTTTTTATAGTTTATAGTTTTCAAATAAAAATAAAAATAAATCTAAATTTCAACTTCATTATATTTGTAAGGTTGACAATAATAAAATACTAAATAAAATTAGTTATGAATTAATTGAATAATTATATTTTATTATAATTGATAGTTAACTAATACAATTTGTAAACTAGTATGCAAGGAATTTATTTATTGGTTTTTTAAATTTAATATATTTATTAAATAATTATTAATTTTCAAAATAAATTTTATTTTAAGATCTAAATTAATAATCATAGTATATATTAGTCCTTTTCAAATTATTTATTTTATTTTATTAAAATAAATAATTTAATGTTTAATATTTATTTTGAATTATTAAATCAAATTTTATTTAAAATCTATATATTTTGAGGATATTTTAAATTTTAATTAATTTATAAATAATTATTAATTTTATTTTTAAGTTTAATACAAAAATTAAATGAAATTAAATAATTCATATTTAAATTAATAAATCATTTTTAATTAAATATATATATTACTTTAAACTATTCACGGATTCTTATTAATAATTAATATATTAAATAATTATAATAATACATGTTTAGTTGATAGTAATTCAGATTATGAAAAGACAGAAACAGGAAACAAAAACTAATATATGTGGTTTTCGTAAATTTTGAAAAGTGAAAAAAATCAAAATTAAAAACAGAAACTAAAAACTCAAATATTAAATTTAAAAATTCAAATATAAATAAAAAATCTCTCTATTGACGAATTAGTTATTAATACGATAATCAACCCATCTCTTAAATTTAAATCAAAATAATTAAACTTAACTTAAGTTAATAATATGTTATCATTATATTAAATTATTGATTTGAATAGATTTTAATTAGTTTGAGTTAGGTTAAATAGTTATATTAATAACATTTGATTGAGTCATATGTCTTTTTCATACAACCTATTTTTTATCTGTATTTTTAATAAAGATTATTTTTAGAAAATTTAAAAATTCTTTAAATTTTATCAAATTATAAGGAGTTTGATATTTTTTAATGTATAATGATTAATGGGTTGTGGTTTACGGGAATGCAGATGTTCAAGAGACATACCTTCAAAACTGCATCGTCGGATACATACAACTTTGCGGTTACAGTGTATCCTAATGTTGATTACGCCTTCATAGTGGCTCTGGTGGTGGTTGGTGATAAGATCAACGCTGATCGTAGCGGCAAGGGCATGGAAGCAAGCGTGGAGGCGGTTGTGTCATCCATAATTAGTGGCTGAGATCAACGCTGATCGTAGCGGCCAGGGCACGGAACCATCCATTAATATTTAATGGATGGTTCCAATTCTCAGCCCACGGAGTGACACTAAAAATCAGGGATAGTAGATTTGATCTCAATGGCCAGGACTGAGTTGTCGTATCAAACGAAATTTTTAATAAAAGGCCGTTTCCTTTGATTTGTGTGAGCTGCTCCGGACATAAAAGATTCTGTGCCAAGTTGCTTTTGCTTTGGATAAACTTTCATAGAATAATTATTAGGAGTCCTTTCTTGAGTTCGAACCAATCTTACGAATACCGTACCATACTTAATATTGAATTAGGTTTTGGAGTCCAGCAACACTTGGCTAATAAAGATCGTGTACTTTTTACTCTTAAGGTTAATTTAGAGACGGCTCAGTTTCGGATGGCAAAGTTTGCTAACTAGAAAAGAGGGAAGTTAATTTTGAGGTTGGGGACTTTGTTTTTGTCAAATTACAACCTTGTCAACAATTGTCATTGAGACTCTAGAAGAATCAGAAGTTGGGAATGAAGTTTTTTGGCCCATTCAAGATAGTTTGTTAGAATTTATAATGGACCTACGGGCCCACACAAGAAGGAAAGCTATACCACATACAAGCCCAAGTGAGATTCCATCCTAAAACCAATTGGTGATAGGTGGAGTAGCCCACTAGACTTATATGTTGGTTTTCTTTCCTCTCTTTTTCCAATGTGGGATAAATTCCCATTCTTATATTTCAACATACCCCCTCACGTGTGGGTCTAACATGTGACATAATCTATCATTTCGAGGTGTTAACGACTAACATAAGAGCAAACTGCTCTGATACCATTTTTGTGTTAGGAATCCCACATCGGACAACTACAAAGGCATTCAAGAATTTATAATAATGTGCAAACTTTCCCCTCTTGAGCTAGCTTTTGGGGGTGAGTTAGGCATTTCTAACATGATATCAGAGCCAGTTTGTCTCGATGGTTTGGGGCCATGCCCGATTATGTCCTTTTACCCAATATATCCATCAGATGTCCAGTTCTGCTCTGGACTGAGGGGGTGTTAGGAATCACACATCGGACAACTATGAAGGCATTCAAGAATTTATAATAATGTGCAAACCTCCCCCTCTTGAGCTAGCTTTTAGGAGTGAGTTAGGCATTTCTAACATAGTTAACCCTATAGGACCTGATGCATACAAAATGGAATTCCCTCCAGAAGCTAGGATACATTCGGTCTTCCATGTTTCCTTGCTTAAACGTTTTGAAGGTGACCCAGAGGCACAATATATTTAGTTCGCCCCCTTGCTGTTTTAAACATCCGGCAAGTGAAGATTCTTGATGAATGGGTAGTTTAGCTGCAAATTCAGTGGAACGGACTCACAGAACCCACTTGGGAGTCTCTTTCAGTTCTTCAGCAATAATATCATGAACTCGACCTTAAGGACAAGGTCGATTTTGACGGGGAGGGAAATGTTATGTTAAAGGAGGCTGGTGCTGTTAGAATTTGACAAACGACCTTGAATTATGACAAGAAAGACGTGGGACATTTGGCACATGATCCACAACATGAGCCTCAATACGAAGTGGTGTGACATAGCAACCATGTGAGAAAGGTGTCTTGGCGTCTCAGGGATTAAGTGGGCTCAAGCAAAATATACATATGGCTATCAGGGCCGAAAGGGATGTGGAGAAATTTATGTGTCCTTTTCTCTTTTGATTCTAATCCCTTCTCCCTCTCATTGTTGTGTTTTGCAGCCTTGTTATTTTTCTCGTTTCTTACATATTTTTTTTATATTAGAACCTGGAAATAATTATCCATTGGATCTATAAATTTGGTGACATTCATAGTGTTGAATATATATATATATATCGACAAAGCAATATTTTCCAGACATATTGTGTGCGTATTCTTGAATATTATGCAAGAATATTTCAGAACTCTTCTTCTAAAATATATTTCACTATATTACATTATGAATCCTTCTATCCCTCCTAAACAACAATTTTCTAATTACATCCATTTACATATTTCACTCTATTATTAATAATTCTACTCTATTTCATTTCATTAAAAACTTTACGCCAACCAAACATAGCCTAAAACTCGAACTATATAAACTAAATAAACTTAGCAAATGAATAATTTATAATAATTATTTTAAATTATTAATTTAAGTTTAATTGGTTCAAGTCGAATTTAAGTGTTGAAGAGAAAATGAGTTTTTAAGAAACTCAATTTTATAAAAAATAAAAATAAAAAAGATAATTTTTGTAAATTTTCTTAAACCAAGCCTATATCTTTATTCTTCACCCATCCATTTAAGACCGTACTATTCCAGACTTCACTTCATCTGATTTTATCAATTTTCAAAGGATTCCTAACTTCAACTAAATTATATAAAGATAAAATACATAAAAATCCCCAAAAAAAAATTTCAAAACCAATCAAATGTTGCTTACATAATCATTCAATCTAACTCTTAAACTCGAAACAAATTAATTAAATTCGACTCAAATTAATAATTATTAATTTAAGTTAAATTTACTTGTTTCAAATCAAGATTAAGAGTTTAATTGAGTTTTGATACTAATGATATTTGATTAGTTTATTATAATGTTTATAACACTTCTATTTGGTTATTATTTTTTATTCACAATTTAAAAAAAGGAGTTTTTATAAAAGCTAAAAACTAAAAGAAACTTTTTTAAAAAGTTTAAAAACTAAAGAATTTTTAAACTATGAGAGAGATTAACACAACTTCTTGAATTGTCCCATAAACCTCAAAATCTGCTCCTAGATCCTTTGGTTTGTATAGTTTTTAGCCATTTAGATCTACAGAGTAGACAAAGAACAAGTTAGTTTAGTAAAGAGAATACTTAGGGTGCGCTTATTTGGTGGGTATGAGGAGAGAGGAATAGGCATGGAATGTAAAATAAAGCTTAGTAAGAAATTATGATTGGATGACTTATACTTTCATTCACGTTGCTCAATTCCTCTCAATGGGAGTCATTCCTCTAATATCTTTTGTTTTTCAATATAGTAGCTTTGCTATCATTATTTATTCCTACCCTATGACCCAAAGCAATGCTTGATTTTTTTAGTTTAAAAAGGTATAATAATATTAATTAATTAATTGCAATATAATTAATTAAAATATAATTCATTAATTAATTAAAATATTGTAATTAATTAATTACAATATAATTATTTAAAATATTATAATTAATTAAAATATAATTAATTAATTAGTTACAATATAATTAATCAAAATATAATCCATTCATTAATTAAAATATTGTTATTAATTAATTACACTATTTTCATTAATTAATATATTTTAATTAATTACAATACAATTAATTAAAATATAATTAATTAATTTTTATTTCTCAATATTTTTTATAAACCAACCACTATCAATAGTAATAGTTATCATTCTTTTCTCTTAACTAACCATCATAATTATAATGATAATATTCATTCACATTACTCACTATGTTCATTCCTATTCTTATCATCATTCTTCTATACAACTAACCACCTCCATTCAAACACCCTAATCCAATTTTCATCATGGACAAGAGTCTATTCATGTATAACCACCTCCATTCAAACACCCTAATCCAATTTTCATCATGGACAAGAGTCTATTCATTGGTAATATTTAATCTGCTGCTAATAGAATAATGTTTCAAGTGGATGAAAGAAACGTATTTGTTAGTGATTTTGGGGTTAATTTCGAGTTCGATTAGGTTTCGGATTAAGACATTAGGTTTGAATTTGGTTAAATTCAGAACCTCGTGCGAACATGCATTCGTTACACACAACAGGCGAACATGTCAAGTCAACGCCTTGGCTCCCCTGTCCTGTCTTTATTACCAAGCCAAACTCTTACTCACTTGCCAGTGCAAAACCAATCCTGCTCTCTGAATCTGTTTGATAGTTTCACTGTTTTTTGATTTTCTCGTTTGAACATGGCCGGCCAAGCAAGCAACCATGTTCCTGCAATGACTGTGCACCGTCCATTGGAGAAACCAGTAGTGGTGATTGGACCACAGTTCCTGACACAATACCCTGTTGACCTCACGATTGCAAATGATTTCAGGGTCACTGACGTTAACGGTACACTCATTTTCAGCGTCAAAAGTAAGTTTATGAGCATCCATGATCGCCGGCACTTAAAAGACGCCGCCAATAACATCCTCGTCACTCTCAAGCATAAGGTTTGTTAAGATCAGGATTAGATCATCATTTGGCTTTCAGAAAACACCAGGGATACTAAACCGTAGTCTTTTGTTCTTCCATTTCAGATAATGACCATGCACAGCAGGTGGCAAGTGTTCAGGGGAGAGAGCAAAGACGAGAAAGATTTGCTTTTTAGCGTCAAGAAATCGTCACTGATGCAATCCAGGACTCAATTAGACGTGTTTTTGGCATCTAACACATCGGAGAGTGTCCCTGATTTTAAGGTCATAGGTAGCACTATCTACCTTGGAGATGGTAAGTCCAACGTCATCGTTGCTAAAGTAAGTTATCTGACCCCAAAGAACGCTCACTCCCTTCCTTTCAAGATATTATGTAATGGTAAAAGACTGAGTTAACTAATTTTAGAAAAGTTTTAAATTCTTATAAAATTTATTTTATAAAATTTCCATTAAAAATATTTTTTAATTTTAATTTTAAATATGATTCAAACTAATTTTGAAAAAACTCCTTAATCTTTAAATTTACTGAAAATCTCTATAATAAATTCTTTTTGTAATGTGTTGTTTGATTCTACTTTTATTTTTTATTTTTAGTGTAAATTAAAATGAAAACAAGAACTGATTAATTGTTAATACCATATAGTTAAATTTTCATTACTGATAATAATTGCATATTAAATAAAACTTAAAGAGAATTCACTTTTAATTATTTATTTATTTTAATCTCTTATATAATATTTATTAATAAATTATCAATAAAGATTATTTTATTTTATTAAAATAAATAATTTAATGTTTAAATTTTATTTTGAATTTATTTTAATTATTAAATCAAATTTTATTTAAAATCTATATATTTTGTGGATATTTCAAATTTTAATTAATTTATTTTTAATTTAATACAAAACTTAAATGACATTAAATAATTCACATGTAAATTAATAATTAATCTTAATTAAATATATAATATTACTTTAAACTATTCATGATTCTTATTAATGATTAATATATTAAATAATTATAATAATACATATTTAGTTGATAGTAATTCAGATTGTGAAAAGGCAAAAACAGGAAACAAAAACTAATATTTGGGTTTTTGTAAATTTTGAAAAGTGAAAGAAACTAAAATTAAAAACAGAAACTAAAAACTCAAATACTATATTTAAAAATTCAAATATATATAAAAAAACATAGTTATTAACATGATAATCAACTCGTCTCTTAAATTTAAATTGAAATGATTAAACTTAACTTAAATTAATAATATATTATAATTATATTAAATTATTGATTTGAATAGATTTTAATTAGTTTGAGTTAGGTTAAATAGTTATATTAATAACATTTGATTGAGTCATATGTCTTATTCATACAACGTATTTTTACCCGTATTTTTAATAAATTTTTTAGAAAATTAAAAAATTCTTTTAAACTTTATCAAATTATAAGGAGTTTCATGTTTTTTTACTTTTAGTGTATAATGATTAATGGGTTGTGGTTTATGGGACTGCAGATGTTCAAGAGACATACCTTCAAAATTGCATCGTCAGATATAGACAACTTTGCGGTTACAGTGTATCCTAATGTTGATTACGCTTTCATAGTGGCTCTGGTGGTGGTTGGTCATGCGATCAACGCTGATCGTAGCTTCCAGGGCATGGAGGTGGGCATAGAGGTGGTTAAGTCATCCATTAATATTATGGGCTCCAGTTGTGGTTGTTGAAGAGATCAACGCTCATCGTAGCGGCCAGGGCACAGATGTAGCTGTGCTCGATTCCCAGGACACAGGGTGTTACTGAGGATTGGGACCATCCATTAAATTATTGGCTCTGGTGGTGGTTGTTGATGAGACCTAAAAGGACACTGAAATAACTCAAAAAGGTTCTGTGTTGTATTACGAGATGTACATGAAATATATACAAAAAAGTTACGGTGGTTGTTGTAACAAACTGAATAATGAAGTATCTACGAGGATATACATGAATAATGAAGTATCTGTGTAGCACATATACACTGACTAGTTCCTATTGCGCCCCTACACGGGACGTGACGTTCATCTTGGTCCGAAAAACTTCAAACTTGTGTCTACTTTTATGCATCTCCCCCTTCCATTCCATTCTTAATTTGTACCCAAAAGCCAAAACCTTCTTTATATATATCATTGACTAAAAAGCGTATTTTAAGCTTTAATATTTATAACATATACAAAATAAATTGAAGCACTCAAATTAAATTTTAATATTTTCAAAATATCCAAAATAGACCTTAAGTGTATGAAAATTTTAACAAGATTAACTCTCAATTAATTAAATATCACGTCAATATTAGCACGACATTATTATTTTATTTTTTAAATAAAAAGTAAGTATTTGTACCCCATTATCAAAATTTCACAAAAATGGGTTTTAGTGTCGATGATCAACGCAAGTTCAATAATGAAGGAGATCGGAAACTAAGATTTGTTTCTAATGATTATTAGATTCTCATTGTTTTGTTATTAGTTATTTTTCAATTTCGTATTCCAATTGAATTATGATTAATTCACAATTAAACCTCCTTTTATTGCATAACTATTAACGTCTGAATTTCTCGTGGGAATGATTCCTACTTTTCACTATTATATTAATTTGTGTTGCATGAAGTTGTTTTTTTTTTAATATTTGGATGTAGACAACGCATTCACCAAGCATGATTGTGCACTGCCTAGTTTCTTCTCCAGATTCACAAACTAAAGATCTTTCTTCTCTCCTTCCTCTCTTTTGCTTAATTTATCATTTCTAACTTTTGTCATCACTATTTCCTCTTCATTCATATTTCCATTTTAACTCAACTCATTCACAATAAATCAAAATCTATGATTAAACACAGACATCAGAAACAGGACATCATTTATGCATATTCATCATTTTCTGCATTCCTTCATCTATCGCACTTTTTCATTTTCATCAACACCTTCATTTCATCTCTAACTTATCATTTTAATTCTTTTCCCATATCACGACATCACCTTACACATTTTCCTTAACTCTAAACTCATTTTAGTTCATTCCTAAAACACCCAACGAGATTCACGCAAACAACAGTAAAAATAGAGCATATGCATATCATTTCTCCAAAAAATATTTGCACTCTTTTTATACATATTTTCAATGATCTTTCTAACTCAAAAATCATTTCAACACTATCTTTATGAAATATTGATCATCAAAATATACAAACAAGATATCAATATTCTCATCCTATATCCACGGTGCACATGAATAATGACCATTAGCTTCACTATCTTTTAATCACTATATTTATTTCATATTCAAACAACTCACAAGAATTTAACATGTTACTTGCTAAAACTCCAAACTCTTCATAATCACGTGAACCCTAGCTTTTCAATAACATATGATCATCAACAGTCAAGAGTCGTAGGATTAGGTATTTCATTGACAGTGAAGAAGATAATAAAACGAAATAGCAAGTGAAAAGAAAGAGTAAAACTTGCATTGCGAGGGTGATAAAATTTCTGGAAAAAATAAGCTTACAAAAGATGAAAAAAGTCACGAAGAAGAAGAAAGCAAGATCAAAACAATTAATTTAATCTTCTAGTATATTCATAGAAATAAAGGCTAAGTTTGGCAAGTGACACTTGCTACTTGTTCAATTTTTATGAGCTTAAACTAGATTCTCTTATTTAACTAGTTCAATCATCTTTAATTTTTACTCTAATTGACTCTAAATTTTTGATGACATTTGTCAATAAATCCCAAAGTCATCCATAAAATTTTTAATTATCATTTGACTCTTATTTCTACTACCATTTATCAATCATATTGTCATTTGACATTTTTCTAGTCCAGAAATACCCAAAATTTTGGTAAATTTTCTAAAATTTACCAAAAAAAATCCTAATTAATAATAATATTCTCCAAATCAATTCTAATCAACACATAAAAATCACAATTCTCAATATAATCACATTTATAAATCAGTTATATCCAAAAAGTGCTAATGAATAGATGTACAACCATGTTAATGTGCAAAAATAAATATTCACGTGTATGTGTATGCTATATTATGCATGAGCGTGAAATGTACTTTCTAACTTCACAATCAATTCTCATGTACTCGATTCTAGGGTTCTAACCCTTAACATAGGATAACAGGATGTTACATTTTCTATATTGGAACCTAGAAATAATTATCCATTGGCTCTATAAATTTGGTGGCATTCATAGTGTTGGATATATATATATATATATCGATAAAACAGTATTTTCCAAACATATTGTGTGCGTGTTCTTGAATATTTGTAGGGATATTTCAAAACCTTTCTTCCAAACAATATTTCACTATATTACATTATGAACCCTTCCATCCTTCTCAAACAATAATTTTTTTAATATTACATCTGTTTATATTCCACTTTATTATAAATTATTCTATTATATTTCATTTCATTAAAAACTTTACATCTAACTAAACATAGCCTTAAACTCGAACTGAACTAAACAAACTTAGCTCAAATTAATAATTTATAATAATTATTTTAAATTATTAATTTAAGTTTAAATGGTTCGAGTGGAATTTAAGTCTTGAAGTAGAAGAAAATGAGTTTTTAAGAAATTAAAAAATAAAATAAAGTAAAAATTAGATAATTTTTGTAAAAAATTTTAAACCAAGCCTATATCTTTATTCTTTACCCACCCATTTAAGACCATACTATTCCAGGCTTCACTTCATCTGATTTTATCAATTTTCATATGGTTCCCAACGTTAACTAAATTATATAAAGATAAAAATACATAAAAATCCCCAAAAAATTTTTGAAAACCCCTTTAATTTTAAAATTTCCAAAAAAAACTCCTTTAGTTTTTAATTTTTTTAAAAAAATCTCTTTTTTTAGATTTCAATTAAAAAGTAACTACGAAATACATCCCGCATGAATATGACACTTATACCAATCAAATGTTGCTTACATAATCATTCCACCTAGCTCTTAAACTCATGCTAAATTAATTAAATTCAACTCAAATTAATAATTTGTTATAATAATTATCTTAAATTATTAATTTAAGTCAAATTTAACAATTTCAAATCAAGGTTAAGAGTTGAGTTGAGTTTTTATACTAATAATATTTGATTATTTTATATAATGTTTATAACACGTCTATTTGGTTATTATTTTTATTCAAAGAATTTTAAAAATGAGTTTTTATAAAAGCTAAAAATTAAAAGAAACTTTTTTAAAAATTTTAAAAATTAAAGATTTTTTAAATTACGAGAGAGATTAACACAACTTCTTGAATTGCCCCATAAACCCCAAAATCTGCTCCTAAATCCTTTGGTTTGTGTAGTTTCGTAGCCATTTGGATCTATAGAGTACACAAAGAACAAGTCAGTTCAGTCAAGAGAATACTTAGATCCATTCAAACACCCTAATCCCATTTTCGTCAGGGACAAAGAGTCTATTCAGATAATGAACCATGCACAGGAGGTGGCAAGTGATCAGGGGAGAGAGCACAGACTAGAAAGATTTGCTTTTTAGCGTCAAGAAATCGTCACTGATGCAATTCAGGACTCAATTAGACGTGTTTTTGGCACCTAACACGACATCGGAGAGTGTCCCTGATTTTAAGGTCAAAGGTAGCTGGGCGGAGAGATCATGCACTATCTACCTTGGAGATGGTGAGTCCAACATCATCGTTGCTCAAGTAAGTTACTGATCCCAAAGAACACTCACTCCCTTCCTTTCAAGATATTATGAGTTACTGATCCCAAAGAACACTCATTCCCTTCCTTTCAAGATATTATGTAATGGTAAAAGACTGAGTTAAAAAATTTTAGAAAATTTTTATGGGACTGCAAATGCTCAAGAGACATACCATCAAAACTGTATTCTTGGATACGGACAACTTTGCGGTTACAGTGTATCCTAACGTTGATTACGCCTTCATAGTGGCTCTGGTGGTGGTTCTTGATGAGATCAACGCTGATCGTAGCGGCCAGGACTGAGTTATCATATCAAACTAAATTTGTAATAAAGAAATGTTAAGAAAAAATGTCCTTGGATCGGATACCGGTTGAATTTAATAGTCCGAAAAATATTAACAAAAATAAAGATAGACAAAAAAAAATGGGGCAGAACACAAAGATTTACGTGGTTCTGTCAATGTGACCTACATCCACGGCCGGAGGGTGAGCAATTTTACTAATATGTGGAAATTTACATAACGTATAAAGAGGTTTAATAAATTTCTCTGAAAGAGAAATGAAAGAAGAAAGAAGGAATGCTAGTTTTTTGTGTTTTTGGTGCTTCTGTTGAAGCCTCAACATTTCCTCTATTTATAGCAACATTTTAGAGCATCTATCCAAGCTCAATTCTGTCAAATTTTTAAACTTTCCGTGATCTTCGCATAGGCAAAATCCATGCCAAAACATGCTTGAAGACTTTTGGCCAACCATGGCCAAAAAAGTCTTCCTTAGCCAACCACTTTTGACATTTTGGAGGGGCCAAGGCACATGCGCATGCAACAAATCTCTACCTTGACTTGGTCTCGAACAATTAGTGGTCTGCTCCACCTTCTCCGACAATGCCCCAAAAGTGTTGTATCACCAATTATAGACGTCAATCAAGTCCAAGTACTGTTTGAACTTGTAAACTGGAAGAACCTTCGTAAATATGTCAGCAGGATTGTCCTTAGTGTTGATCTTCTGAATAAGGGCCTTCTTCTCTGCAATAATATCCCGGATAAAATGATACTTCACATCAATATGCTTCGTCCTCTCATGATACATTTGGTCTTTCATCAAATGAATAGCACTCTGATTGTCACAATAAACAGTAGCAACCCCTTGATGAAGGGATAACTCACCAAATAAAAGACCATTTCCTTTGATTTGTGTGAACCGCCCCAATCATAAAGGATTATGTGCCAAGTTGCTTTTGCTTTGGATAAACTTTCATAGAATAATTATTAGGTGCCCTTTCTCGGGGTTCCGACATATTCGAAAGGGATAAAAAGCAGAGATTGATGAGTAAAGCCAAATTCGACTAGTTGAATCAGCCCAATCCAAAATTAATGGGTCAATTTTGGGCTAACTGGATCTCGGGTTTTGTTCTTAAAAAACGAACCTCGGATTAGTCTTAGACTCAAGCATCCAACCCG
The DNA here is from genome assembly GCA_025629825.1 of Erythroxylum guanchezii. Classification (NCBI taxonomy): domain Eukaryota; kingdom Viridiplantae; phylum Streptophyta; class Magnoliopsida; order Malpighiales; family Erythroxylaceae; genus Erythroxylum; species Erythroxylum guanchezii. The sequence continues at coordinate 32,750,343 of JAOTAX010000004.1, forward strand.
ACTTGACCCTATTTTTATTAAAAAAATATTATTTTGATATTTTTAATTTAAAAAAATTTGAGTCCAATTGAGTAAGGCCAAGTTATCCCTAACCTAGTCAAACTCGAGGGAGGATTCTATTCATTCGAGAGTTGAACAGGTCTACAAAAACCTACACATGTATGAATGTTTTATAAGGAAGAGAAAGTGACATGTGGGGATTGTTGAAGTGGGCATTGATAGGAATGTAATGCTTTAGAGTCAAAAAGAACACTTGAGCCAACAACTTGCATAATTTACACTTTTTATGTCAATTATTACGTATGGTGGTAACGTAGTGTGATATGAACTTGTGCATGCAGTATCTTTGATGCCATTACCAGGGCAAGTAATATAATCATATAATAAGATAGATAGGTTAATTTAAGATAGGTCGGTCCATTCTCTCTCTCTATATATATATAAAAGATAAGAACAAGTCAGTTTAGTAAAGAGAATATTTAGGGTGTGCTTGTTGGGTGCGTACGAGGAGAGAGGAATAGATATGGAATGAAAAATAAAGCTTGGTAAGAGATTATGATTGGATGACTTATACTTTCATTCCTAATTTTTAAACATTGCAGAGGAATGAGAGTCATTCCTCCAATATCCTTTGTTCTTCAATATAATAGCTTTGCCACCATTATTTATTCCTACCCTACAATCCAAAGTAATGCTTGATTTTTTCTGGTTTAGTAAGGTTTTGTATTCTTTAACTAATATTATTATTAATTAATTAATTACAATAATAATTACAATATAATTAATTAAAATATAATTAATTCATTAATTAAAACATTGTAATTAATTAATTAAACTAATTAATTAATTATTTTATAGTAATTAATTAATTACAATATAATTAATTTTTATTTCTCAATATTTTTTTACAAACCAATTATTATAAAAAATAATGGTAATCATTCCTTTCCCTTAACCAACCATCATAATTATAATAATATCCATTCTCATTTTTTACTATATTTATTATCATTTCTATTATCATTCTCCTATACGAACCGAGTGCCCCTTTAGATCCATTCAAACACCCTAATCCCATTTTCGTCATGGACAAGAGTCTATTCATTGGTAATATTTAATTTGCTGCTACTAGAATAATGTTTCAAGTGGATGAAAGAAATGTATTTAAGTCGGTTCTGTTTGAACAAAATGTCATCGTTTCAATCAATAATTAAATAATTAATTAATAAAAATAAAATAATTATAAAAACCAAGACTTTTAGGATAAGAAAAAAGATGAGATTACATGTGACATGTTGTGGTCCTTAATGGTTACCAATGGTCCCGATTTGAATTGACTTAAACCTAAAATTAAATTATATTCGAGTTAGTGAATTTGAGGTTAAGTTCAAGCTCGATTAAGTTTTAGATTAAGATGGTATATTTGAATTTGATCAAATTCAGCATCTCAAGACCAAATCTTGAAAATTTATTAAATCAAACTTAAATTTAATTTAAATTTTAGTTGATTTAATTTCGAATAGGATCAAATCGCGCCGAATCTGGACCTTTTTTTATTACATTAGGTATCTCAGCTTAACCGGACTAATCCTAAGCCCCTAAGACCCCACCCCAAGAGCCTGAGAGGAGGTAAATCTAGAACTTCAAGATCTCTCAGGTTCCTACGTAGCCTGTACACTTCTACGCAAAAAAAATCGTTACATACTTGATTGGTCAAGGTTAACTGCTAATGGATTACTAGCTCTGCTCAGCATCATGTTCCCAGCAGCCCTCGAGTTTCCTAGTATCTTCAACTCCTACACTGCTGCTGGAAGCGAGGCGTCCGTAATTGATCCAATCAAGAAGCTTTGCCTAAGGAGCTAGATGATTATCAACAAGAAATATTTCTCATTTCTTATCTTTTTGCGTGATTCAAATTCAGAACCTCTTTTAAGGGAGAGCTTTTAAGTAAGGAGTTTACATCTTCGCTACGTGTGGCCATAAATTAGGCCCCCAAAAACAATGGCTTGTTTTCTTCGTAGTAACACCTTTGATAGGAGCATGCTTTCGTTTGACACAACAGGCGAACGTGTCAACGCCTTGGCTCCCCTGTCCTGCATTTATTACCAAGCAAAACTCTCACTCACTTGCCAACACAAAACCAATCCTGCCCTCTGAATCTGTTTGTTAGTTTCACTGTTTCTTGATTTTCTCATTTGAACATGGCCGGCCAAGCAAGCAACCCTGTTCCTGGTAATTGGAATGACTGTGCACCATCCATTGGAGAAACCAGTAGTGGTGATTGGAGTCATTGGACCACAGTTCCTGACACAATACCCTGTTGACCTCACGATTGCAAATGATATCAGGGTCACTGACGTTAACGGTACACTCATTTTCAACGTCAAAAGTAAGTTTATGGGCATCCATGATCGCCGGCACTTAAAAGACGCCGCCGGTAACATCCTCGTCACTCTCAAGCAGAAGGTTTGTTAAGATCAGGATTAGATCATCATTTGACTTTCAGAAAACACCAGAAATACTAAACCGTAGTCTTTTGTTCTTCCATTTCAGATAATGACCATGCACAGGAGGTGGCAAGTGTTCAGGGGAGAGAGCACAGACGAGAAAGATTTGCTTTTTAGCGTCAAGAAATCGTTACTGATGCAATTCAGGACTCAGTTAGACGTGTTTTTGGCATCTAACACGACATCGAAGAGGGTCCCTGATTTTAAGGTCTAAGGTAGCTGGGCGGAGAGATCCTTGCACCATCTACCTTGGAGATGGTGAGTCCAACGTCATCGTTGCTCAAGTAAGTTATCTGATCCCAAAGAACACTCACTCACTTCCTTTCAAGATATTGGCTGCGTTTGCTCAACAAGGAAGCAGTTCGAATCAAAATTTTGTTTGGTAAGAATATGAATAAGTGGCTGATTTACTCCAAAACGTTGAATATTGAAAAGCTCTACAATACCAGCGTTTTCATATTTAGCTGATTATGTGCAAGTCAAAAACTAATTACACCTCCTAAATAAATAAAGCTAGATATTAATTAATTATGCTAAATTATTAATTAATTATGCTACAAGGCCATGCATGACACTATAGCCTAATTGATGCATGATACTGTAGCAAAATTAATTATTATAAATATTGTCATGCATCACCCTATGTTATGCTTATAAATTTGCACGAAACATTTGTAAATTTTTTGTAAATTTTAATTTTTATCCTATTTTTATTATTATTAAAATTTTAATTTTTGTAAAATTAAATATTTAATCGTGACCTTATAAATTTTTTTAAGTCATATCCTTATAAGTCATTTTTAATTTATTAAGTAATAAAATTCATACATATTATATGAAAAATACTAATATGATGTAGCTCGCTAGATCATTCATATTAATAGAAAATTTAACGTTGGATTATTATTATTATTGTTGTTGTTGTTGTCGTTGTCGTTGTTATAAGTTCTATTTTTTAATTAAAGTTATAAACTAAATTTTTTTAGAATTTAATATTTAAAATTTAAATCCATATAAGAATATTCAACGAAATACTAAGATATATAATATTCATACCCTCATATTTTTTTTAAAGTCATGTCCTTATAATTCATTTTATACATAAACAGCTAATTTTACCAAAAATAAAATAACAAACAGTTAATGCAATCCGCTAGTTAAATCAACTAATATAATTAGCTATCAACTAACAGCTAATGTAATCAGCTGATTACCAAACATGGTCATTATGTAATGGTAACAGATTGAGTTAATTAATTTTAGAAAATTTTTAAATTTTTATAAAATTTCTATTAAAAATATATTTTAAATTTAAATTTAAATATGATTCAAACTAATTTTAGAAAAAAATCCTTAATCTTTAAATTTACTGAAAATCTCTATAATAAATTCTTTTTGTTACGTGTTGTTTGATTCTACTTCTGTTTTTGGTTTTTTGTTTGTCTTTAATTAAAATGAAAACAAAACTGATTAATTATTAATATCATATAGTTATTTTTTATTACTGATAATAATTACATATTAAATAAAACCTAAAGAGAAATTACTTTTAATTATTTATTTATTTTAATCTCTTATATAATATTTACTAATAATTATCAATAAAAATAATTTAATGGTTGATATTTATTTTGAATTTATTTTAATTATTAAATCAAATTTTATTTAAAATCTATATATTTTGCGGATATTTTAAATTTTCATTGATTTATTAACAACTATTAAATTTTTTTAATTTATTACAAAAATTAAATGAAATTAAATAATTCATATTTAAATTAATAATTAATTTTAATTAAATATATAATATTACTTTAAACTATTCACAATTCTTATTAATAATTAATATATTAAATAATTATAATGATACATGTTTAGTTGATAGTAATTCTTATTATCAAAAGACAGAAACAGAAAACAAAAACTAATATTTGTGGTTTTCGTAAATTTTGAAAATTGAAAGAAACCAAAATTAAAAACAGAAACTAAAAATTATATTTAAAAATTAAAATATAAATAAAATATCTCTCTATTGACAAATTAGTTATTAACATGATAATCAACTTGTCTCTTAAATTTGAATAGAAATAATTAAACTTAACTTAAATTAATAATGTATTATAATTATATTAAATTATTGATTTGAATAGATTTTAATTAGCTTGAGTTAGGTTAAATAGATAAATTAATAACATTTTGATTGAGTCATATGTCTTATTCATACAGCCTATTTTTATCCGTACTTTTAACTAAAAATATTTTTAGGAAATTAAAAAATTAAAATTTTCTTTAAACTTTATCAAATTATAAGGAGTTTATGGGACTGCAGATGTTCGAGAGACATGCCTTCAAAACTGCAATGTTGGATATAGACAACTTTGCGGTTACAGTGTATCCTAACGTTGATTACGCCTTCATAGTGGCTCTGGTGCTGGTTGGCGATGAGATCAACGCTGATCGTAGCAGCCAGGTGATGGAGGTGGCCAAGGAGGTGGCCACGGAGGTAGCTGTGTCATTCATTAATAGTGTCTCTGGTGGTGGTTGTTGACGAGATCAACGCTGATCGTAGTGGCTAGGACTGAGTTATCGTATCAAACGAAATTTGTAATAAAAGACCGTTTCCTTTGATTTGTGTGAATCGCTCTGGTCATAAAAGATTCTTTGCCAAGTTGCTTTTGCTTTGGATAAACTTTCATAGAATAATTATTAGGTGTCATTTCTTGAGATCGAACCAATATTATAAATACCGTGCCGAATTTGAAATTAGATTAAGTTTTGATACGGTATTGTACTAATATTGGTTAATATCGGGTATCATTTTAGATAATTTTTTAAATTTATCAAATAGTTTATGAATTTTTAAAAAAATTACAAAATAATCCATTGTTGTACTATATAATTTTAACCATGTCTTCAAAAATCATAATAATAAATAATAATCACAATTTTAATTTAATTTATAAAATTAATTTAATAACTATTAATAAATATAATTAAATTTAAAACATATTTTAGAAATATATAAATTTCAAATAAATTTTGATTTAATAATTAAAATTTTATAAAATAAATATTAGTATATAAATAATAATTTTTAAATTATTTATTTTAAAAAATAAATATTTTTATTAGTACTTTATTAATAAATATTTATTTAATTTATAATTATTATTAGTAATAAAAATATTTATTATTATTTTAAAATTAAAAATTCAAAATAACTATAAAAGTTGAAGTAAATAAAATAAAAATTAAAAATACTTTGAAAAAGGAGGGGGGGAGGTAGGAGGGAGGGTGAGAGAGATTTATTGACCCTTTATTTCGTACCAGTTTTGGTTCGGTATGGTAAATACCAGCCGATACAAACCAGTATTTATATCACTAGTTTGGACATATTCGAAAAGAATAAAAAATAGATATTGACAATTAGAGCTAGATTCGGCTAGTTGAACTAGCCTAATCTAAAGTGAATGGGTCATTCTTGGCTAACTACGTCTCGGGTCTTTTTCTTAAAAAATGAACCTCAAACTAATCTTGGATTCAAGCAACTCAAATCTGGTCCTACTTGACTTAACCCTATTCTTATAAAAAAACAATGGCATTTTTAATTAAAAAAATTTCGGTCCAATTGAGTAAGTCCAAGATGTCCCTAACCTAGTCAAATTCGAGCGCGGATTCAACACTTTGACATGTCTAAAAGAAAGTTTAATAGTTGAAGTTAAAGTTTTGAGTAATAGATAACAATATCTTACGTACTTAAATGAAATTTTTGGAAAAAAAATTCTCAAAAATAGTTGACTATTTAATCAAAGTGCAACTTTTTGGAGGAGAATGTGAGTCCCTTTTACATAAATGGCATGGAATGGAAGGCCACTTAATTTGGAAGTTGGATAAGCAATAACAAAGTGTGAAAGCAAATGACTTAGACATTAAGATGGGTTCTAGGTTCGATTTGCTAGCTTTATTTAAACCTTAAAACTTTTAAGTAAAATAATATCATTTTAAGTTAAATATTGTTGTTTATAATTTTCTAGACTTATTGTGTGCATGTTCTTGAATATTTTCTAGGGATATTTTATTGGCGCTTTCGTTGAGAAAGTGTGTAGTAGATATCTATGATGGCCGAAAATACAAGATGAAAGAAATGGTTGTTGAGATTAAGCAAGTGTTAGACGATATTGCACACCTGCATGAATGAGATGCATCTACTCAAATTCATTTGGGACGTATTGAGATGACTTTGGAATCCATGAATAGACATATGGAGAGGCTCAGCAAATCTATTGATTGCCAAGGACAGAATAATGTGATTGACGCGTCACGGACAAAGGCAGGCTTGTTGCAAACTACTGGATCCTTTAATACATTGCAAGTTCGACAAGTCAAGATTGATTTTCCGATGTTTGATGGGACGGATCATCTCACATAGATCTTTAGAGCTGAACAGTTTTTCACTTTTTATGATACTTCCGACATTTAGAGGCTCACAATCGTCGCTATGCACTTTGAGGGGATAGTGGTTCCTTGGTACCAGAGGCCAACCTAATCCACACTTGGGCTCCACTAACGTAGGCTACAGAGGAGCATTTTGGCCTATCAAGTTTTGAGTCACCTTGAAACCAATTTTTTAAACTGATGCAAAATGGGTCAGTTAATGAATATTGTACTCAATTCATGATCTTGGCTAACCGATCTATAAATCTTACCAAGAATATAATATTGAACTGCTGCATAAGTGGGTTGAAGGAGCCCATTAAAACTGATGTCATTGCACAGGAGCCTTCCAGTTTGATCCGAGCTGTTGGGCTTGCTAAACTCTACGATGAAAGAAGAAGCTTTGGGAATTATTTCGGCTCAACTAGACCCAAAAATCTTACTCCACTTCCCAAGACTGAACTGTTCCTCACATGATCAATTCCATTTTTCCAATGCCCTGCTCCACCAACTGCTTCTGCAATTCTCCCTCCTATGTTATCGACTCCCACAACGCAGTCTCACTTCACCGCCCGTAATCCCACTCCCATCCACTGTATTACTCCAACCAAGATGCAGCTAACAAGAGACAGGGGTCTATGCTTTACATATGATGAGAAGTACCGTAGGGATCACAAGTGCCCGAATAAGCAATTAATGATGTTTCTGATCGATTTAGACGAACCTCCAGATGAACAAACGGTGGGCACAGTATCGGAAGAAGCAAATCAAAATGAAGGTGGGTTAACTCATCATCATTTATCCCTTCACGTGATGAATGGTACACTAGGAGGAACCACTATTCGGTTTTTAGGGGCTATTAACGGTACCCAAATATGGGTGTTACTGGATAGGGGAAGCTCAAATAGTTTTATACAACCCAGAGTGGCTCGACATCTACGGCTTCCCATTCAATCAACTTGCGGGGTCAAAGTGATGGTTGGAAATGGCCAACTCTTAGTAGCTGAGGGTATTAAAAGAGCGTTACCAATTCGAAATAATGGTTATGTAGTCTCCTTCATTGATTATGTACTTGCTGTATCTAGCAATGATGTGGTAATAGGAGCTTCATAGTTGGCTACACATGGTGCTCACATTGCTAATTATAAGGAAGCATGCATTCAATTTCATGATGGTGAGCATTTGGTGACATTGCAAGGCATAAAATCTGCTCTTCCTACTCCTGCTACATACCACCATATGCAGAGAATACAAGCCACCAAGGCTATTGCTGATTTATATGTTCTGATATCCACCTCTCCAGCTACACAAGCTGATATGCTCATTCAAGCACCGACTGATATATCCAAGGATATAAAGCAATTGTTACAGAAACATATTTATGTGTTTGAAGCACCTTGGGGGTTACCCCCTACCAGCACACACGACCATGTCATTCCTCTTCAGGATGAGGTTACAACAGTTAAGGTAAGGCCTTATAGATACTCGTTTTCTCAGAAGTCTGAAATTGAAGAGATGGTCGACGAGATGCTGCGTGAAGGAATCATTCAACCCAGTAACATTCCGTTTTCAACACCTGTGGTATTTGGTCAAGAAGAAGAACAACACTTGGCACTTCTAAACGGATTATCGAGCCTTGAATGTCGTTACCGTTAAGGATTCATATCCAATTCCTACAATAGATGAGTTACTTGACGAGCTCTATAGATCTTAGTTCTTTTCAAAGCTAGATTTTCGATTTGGCTATCACCAAATATTAGTAAAATATTTGGTGATTTGTTATGTTATGCTAACTTTCAAGTGATGCATCTAACAAGTTATTTCCTGTTGGGACATAATTTTAATCTTAACTGCTTACAATTAGAAAAATACTAAAATAACGAAATCATTCTAACACAAATATTGATATTCTTCAAACAGACAAGGTTAAGAGATAACTAGAGTTATGAAGTACTCCTGTCAAAGTCCTTAAATGACACCAGAAATCATTACCAATTTCATGGAAAGAATGGTGTAGACGCAAGAGTAATAGTAGTACTTACAATACGAGAAATTAGAGATGGGGAGGGTCCGAGGGTGTGTGTATATATGTATTCGAAATTTGAAAAGAAAGTGTGTGATATTCATAAATGATGAGTCATCCGTGAGCAGCGGGCTGCGTTGGCATTGAAACAAGAAACGAGGGGGTGAGACTTTGCAGACTTCAGAGCAGCGGAAAGCAGAGATTCTTTCTGTTGGACCAATAGTGATTGACAAATAAAATTTATTTATGTTTTGATATTAATAAAATGTATAGAAATGTTTAAGAAATTATTTCAGGTATTTCTGGTTTAATACAAGGTAGCATTAATCTTCAAATGTTTAAGAGATAAAATATCATGAAAATTGTGATAATCCCCAACAATTAAGAGATAAACAATTTAATCTAAAGATGAACAACGTGCAAAAGATGATCTTGATGAAGATTATGAATAAAGATCTCAAAATAGCTTCTTAACAAAGCAAAGATCGAAGATTATCTGCAATATATCCGTTGGAGCAAGCACCAGTCTACCAGAACATCACAAGACGACTGAGAATTAACATATTTGTCAAGTAGAGCTTAATCAAGTTGACCAGAACGTTTCAAGGCGACTCAAAACAGGAGAACAGTATGTTGGATAATCATTCCAATCGACTCAAATCACTCCAGTCGATTGATCGTGAAGCGAAGATGAAATTTTTCATAAAAATGCTACTTCCAGTCGACTGACACATCTCGACCAGTCAAATAGCATTACATCTGATTTTATTCTGACGAAGTCAATTGATTACAAACGGGAAGAAAATCATTTACAACGTCTATGAAGTAATCTTCAACTACTAATAGATGATCTACAACGTCTATATTGATCTAGATGCCTACAAATAAATAGAGGAACGTCAAGAGATCAATTAAGTGCAGAAGATAGCAAAGCATACTAATCATCTTTCATAATCATCATTGTTATTACTCTAAATTTCTCTCTGCACATTCAAGTGTATCTAGCTATATCGAGCTTTACTTCGATTATTCATCATCTTTATTGTAAGCTTAGTGATTAGAGGAGAATCACTAGTGAGGTAGGATTTGTGTCGGAAAACAGATCGATTGTAAGGGTTGCTTAAGTCGGAATTCAAGAGGTGTTGTAAAAGTTCGCATTGAACTAAAAAGTGTGCAGTAAAGTGGTTTGCCAAATCCTAAGTGGAAACTTAGGTAGAGGACGTAAGTTTTAGCACCGAACTTCTATAAAAACAGTATTTACCTTTCTTTCCTATACTCTTTATTTAATTTATCTGATTGTTTCGTGTGTATTAATTTGTTATTTTTGTGTAGAACTTTGCGAGAAAGTTTCATTGATCTATTCAATCCCCTTTTAGATCGCTTTCACTTTCTGGATTGGTCTGCCCCTTATCAGACCTTCTGTGACTTAATAATAATTTCTTTTCCTTTGTCTTTTGTTTTGCCTTCCGTGCATCTAAGCGGCGTATATATGTTTTGTTTGTTGTGAATTGTGATGGTCTACTTCTTACTCTTTTCATCACTTTTTTCCTTTTTCCCAATGCTTGCGTGTGGAACTGCACTTTGACATTTCTTTCTTATCTTTTTCGGGTTCTAATGCTTTGGCCTCATCTTCACACTCAGTTCTTGGTAGTTTCGTTCCAGTACTTTTCTTCTTTTATTTGGCCTAAACTTTTAAATATATAGTAATTTCTTAGAGATTTTGCTAAGTGGTGGTAAGATTAGTTCTTATTAAACATATATCTCATGTACTCCTTCTTGTGGTTGGCACGTGGCATGTTAAGGCAATTTTCACTAAAATATTATATTATATATATGTCAATTTCAAAATAAATATTTTTTATCCGATCCTTTGTTCTATATGTGTATATCATTATTACCCATAAGGGCTGTGGTGGAATGGTAGGGGCTCCTTCATCCTTAACCAAGATCTCGAGTTTAAGGAGTGGTAGGGGCTCCTCCATCCTTAACCAAGATCTCGAGTTTGAGTCTTAGAAATAAAACCGCTTTAAAATTTGTGAGGGAGAGTTTCGTCGCCGCATAAGGGTCCTACCCGGTTCAAATCCGAACTAATCGACTGCCCATATGACACCGAATACTGGGTGGCTTGACCAAAAAAATATCATTATCAAAAAATATTTGTTAACTAAAGGTTAATTGTTAGAAAAGACGAAATGTCTGAATTTTAAATAAAACCTATTGACAATGGATAGGATCTGGGTTTGCATTGGTCTCTACCAATCTAAAGTTTGATTATAATTTAATAATTTAATGCCATAAAAGACATCTTCATCCAAATATAGGATCATGATTAAATTCCATATATATATATATATATTAAAAAAAGCTTTATCTTGCGCTTGCAGAACTATTCCGTCATTAGTTATGATGCTAGAGATTTAGAAATGAATCAAGTGGAGTAAGATTAATTGTTATTAAGCGTAAAACGACATGTCGAGAAAAACGACCTTAAATTATGACAAGAAGGACGTGGTGAGATAAACAACCACAAAAGAAACATGTCCTAGGCCCCTGGCGTCTCGTGAACTAAGTGGGCCCAAGCAAAATATATGTATGGCTAGCAAAACCAAAAGGGGTGTAGAGAAATTGATGTGTACTTTTCTCATTTGATTATAATCTCGTCTCCGTATCATTGTTGTGTTTTGCTGCCTTGTTTTTTTCCTCGTTTCTCGCACATTTTTTGCATTGGAATCTGAAAATAATTATCCATTGGTTATGTAAATTTGGTGACATTCATAGTGTTAAATATATACATGTCGACAGAGTAATATTTTCCAGACATATTGTGTGCATGTTTTTAAATATTCTATAAGGATATTTAAAAACTCTTCTTTCAGATAATATTTTACTATATTACATTATGAATCCTTCCATTTTTCACAAACAACAATTTTCTAATATTACATTCATTTACATTACAATATATTATAAATCATTCTATTATATTTCATTTTATTAAAAGCTTTACATTTAAATAAAAATAGCTTTAAACTCGAACTGAGTTAAATAAACGTAGTTCAAATTAATAATTAATAATAATAATTTTAAATTATTAATTTAAGTAATTAGTTCGAGTCAAATTTAAGTGTTAAGAAGTAGAAGAAAATGAGTTTTTTAAGAAATTAAAATTTATAAAAAATAAAAAATAGATCATTTTTGTAAAATTTCTTAAACCAAACCTGTATCTTTATCCTTCACCCATCCATTTAAGACCATACTATTTCAGTCTTCACTTCATATGATTTTATCAATTTTCAGATGGTTCCCAACTTCAACTAAATTATATAAAGATAAAATACATAAAAATCCTCAAAAAAAAATTTAAAAAATCCCTTTAATTTTAACTGAAAAAACTCCTTTTAGTTTTAAATTTTTTTAAAATAATCTATTTTTTTAAACTTCAGTTAAAAAATAACTACCAAATACATCCCGCTCCCGCATGAACATGACACTGATACCAATCAAACGTTGCTTACAAAATCATTCAACATCAATCTTAAACTCAAACCCAAATAATTAGCTTATACCGATGATGTATATAAAGACATTTGTATGCTGTAGCAGTTTTAATTAAGTGAGATATTTTTTTCTCTATCGAAACTCATGTCTCTTACTTTACCCTCTTATCTCACATGTCTCTCTCAATGCTTTTCGTTTCACACGACAGGCGCCACATTTCAACGCCTTGGCCCCCGTCCTGTTTATATTACCAAGCCAAACTCTCACTCGCTTACCAGTACAAAACCAATCCTGCTCTCTGAATCTGTTTGTTAGTTTCACTGTTTTTTTATTTTCTCGTTTGAACATGGCCGGCCAAGCAAGCAACTCAGTAGAGGTGATTGGAGGACAGTTCCTGACACAAGAGCCTTTTGACCTCAAGATTGCAAATGATGAGGTCACTGACGTTAACGGTACACTCATTTTCAGTGTCGAAAAACGTAACCGTATAAGCCTCCATAGTCGCCGGTACTTAAAAGACGCCGCCGGTGAAATCCTCGTCACTCTCAGGAAGAAGGTTTGTTAAGATCAGGATTAGATCATCATTTGACTCTCAGAAAACACCAGGAATACTAAACCGTAGTCTTTTGTTCTGTGATCTTCCATTTCAGATATGGACGACCATGCACAAGAGGTTGCAAGTGTTCAGGGGAAAGAGCAAAGACGAGAATCATTTGCTTTTTAGCGTCAAGATACCGTCACTGACCGCAAGAAGGACTCAATTAGACGTGTTCTTGAAATCTAACAAATCGGAGAGGGTCCCTGATTTTAAGGTGAAAGGTAACACTATCTACTACCTTCGAGATGGTGAGCCCGACGTCATCATTGCTCAAGTAAGTTATCTGATCCCAATGAACACTCACTCCCTTCCCCCTCAGATCCTCTCTGCCGGCAACCCTGATCCTATCTAGGATTGAGTGGCACAGAGACGGCTAGGTCCCACATAAATGTATGGCTAGGATTGAGTGGCACAGGATAGAGCCAGGGTTGCTGGCACAGGAGATCACATCCTCACTCCCTTCCTTTCAAGATATTGCTATAATGCCATGCATGATACTATGGTATATTGATGCATGGCATTATAGCAAAATTAATTGTTATAAATAATATCATGCATCTAACTATGTTATGCTTATAAATTATGTAGAAACATTTATAAATTTTTTGTAAATTTTAATTTTAATTTTTGTTTTATTTTTATTATTGTCAAAATTTTAATTTTTGTAAAATTAAATATTTAATCGTGATCTTATAAATTTTTCGTCCTCATAAGTCATTTTTAATTTATTAAATAATAAATTTTATACATATTCATATTAATAGAAAATTTAACGTTAGATTATTATTATTATTATTATCATCATCATTATATTATTATTATTAAATAAATAATTATCTTTAATTATTTATTTTATTTTATTAAAATAAATAATTTAATGTTTAATATTGATTTTGAATTTATTTTAATTATTAAATCAAATTTTATTTAAAATGTATATATTTTGCTGATATTTAAAATTTTAATTAATTTATAAATAATTATTAAAATTATGTTTTAATTTAATACAAAAATTAAATTAAATTAAATAATTCATATTTAAATTAATAAATAATTTAATTATTTATAAATTAATTATTATAAACTTTAATTCATATTTAAGTTTCAAGTTGAAGTGAAACTTGATTGATCTTTTTTAATCTTGTATTGTAATTTGAGCAACGGAGCATTTTGTTTTGATGCACAAGAAAAGTCCCAACTTAACTGCAAAGTGGTAGGTCCTCTTGCGTGCTTGTACAGGCGCACGGGGAAGTGTACGTTGTTCTATTTTTACGGCTCCAACGGTATTTTAGCTTATCTCATTCATATATAAATATAAATATAAATATAACAGTATTAATTAATACTGTTATAAATATATAAATATAACAGTATTAATTAATACTGTTATAAATATATAAATTATAACAGTATTAGAATAGCAAAAATAGACCGATCTAATTCGATTGATTAAATTCGGACAGCGAAGTACCAGGTCCTTGTCTTGTTTTGTTATGTCAGGTCACATGTAGATATTCAACA